>JABSTQ010011037.1:0-289096 GCA_013358835.2 Ixodes persulcatus
GTATGAATTATATCGTGACTAGCGAATGCTGTGAGGGCAATCAAATACGTTTATCAATCATCCCCTGTGCCTAGCACATGCAATAAAACGTTTAGCAAAGCGTGTGACTGTGACTAGCGTTGGCAGCTGGAACAGGGAACGGAGCTCTCTATTGCTTTTTGGGGCAACAATCTTCAGGACTGGACATCGAACCACTCCCATGGTCCTGGTTTCCACAACGGACGTGAACACTGGCTTCGCTAGTAGGAGAAAAAGAAACG
Organism: Ixodes persulcatus; assembly: GCA_013358835.2. Taxonomy (NCBI): domain Eukaryota; kingdom Metazoa; phylum Arthropoda; class Arachnida; order Ixodida; family Ixodidae; genus Ixodes; species Ixodes persulcatus. Next base: position 261 of record JABSTQ010011037.1, read on the forward strand.
AACTCCAAGTTTTACTTTTAATTTAGTCACAATTAAGACACTCAAGCAAGAGATGATTTCTCGTTGGATTTTTTTGCAATTTTAATAAATCGATCCGGACACAACAGCGAGCACCCGACAGACTAAACTCACGTTAGGTAAACACGAAACGTTAGTTCTGCATGCTCTGGAACTGTAATGTAGTACAAAGGTGCAGCCCTTTGGTGCATTTGTTTTTGGTATATCCAAAAGCACACTGGCTTCATAAAGAAATTATGGTCGGAAAACTAAAATATGAAGCGGCTCAGTATGTACTTAAAAAATTTTTGTGGACATGGAAAACATCGTTTTGAAAGTTTGAGCTGTTTGATTCAGCAGAGACAACAAAGAAGGTAAAGGCGTTCTGACGTTGTTTATGTTTCTTAGACAAAAAAAAGCAAAACTGCGTCCTGAGTCATGTGATTTTTTTTTACTCCTGACTTTTGACCGAACAAAAGTTTTTTAAAAACAAAACAAAAAAAAATAAGATTTGCCGGCCAGGCGCATATATGTGCAAAATTTCAGTGTCCCGAGCATGCGAATTTGAGTTTTGCGATATTTTAAATTAAAGTTTAACCCGTTGGTACCGTGCTGTATTCGACACGTTGGACGCACTCTTGAATAATTTCTTCCCGTTTATTTTGTTCCTGTCGGCGGCTAAGGAGACCGACATCATTCAACTCGAGGCTTGATTTTTTCGACTCGATTCATACACCCCAGACTGACAGATTAAACCGAGTTTCTGTCATTTTGGTCATGATTGGTCACTCCACTACATGTCTCAATTCGAAGAGCCACTCCTATAGGTGTACGCTTCTATTAGAAGTTTGACTTCCTTTTGAATATTTGATCTAGCATAGGTTTATGAGAAATCGAAACCCGGCTTTTTGCACCGAAACATTACACTAGACTTCGCGGAAAGCCCAAACTCCATCAAAATGTAGCCTCAGCCTTTCGGGTAAGACCCCAAAGTTTCAGCACCAACCGTCACCTTATTCTAAAGTTATAAGTGATTTTCTAAAATTTTCATTGAGAAAATAGGGTTCATTTTCGACCATTTTTTTTCTGGTGCCATAGCGCCCCACGTATTCGAGAGCTCAGTCGGCGGCCATTTCTTCACTGAAATTTTCCGAAAATCGCTAATCGCTCTTGATGGTGGGTGCTGAAACTTTGACATCTTGCTCAAACGGCTCGGGCTACGTTTTGACGGGGTTGGAGCTTCTCGCAATGTCTAGTTTATTTTTGCGGCGCGAAAAGCCGGGTTCGGATTTCTCATAAACACCCAATACTAGGGTATGTCTTAAAACAGAAACCTCATCACCATTCCGATGGAGGAAGGTGTACTGAGCAAGTTATGTTGCTGAGTTACATCATGAGCGACTTCTTTACTATATTCCTGCCGTCAAAAAAAGACGAAGGAAGGAGCTGTCCCGACTATCAAAAATAAAATAGAAACCCTTATGGCTGTTTGTCATGAGTTTGGATTGTTTGGTAAACCGGCCTGTATGGCCAATTAGCTGAATTGGGCGCACAGGTGAGGTAACCAAGCTCGAAACTGGGACAGACTAGTTTGTTTATTCCCCCCCCCCCCCCCCCCCCGGGATGTAAAAGTGCATGGTCACGGCGCTCCTTGTTTTCGATGGCTTGCTATCCCCGGTTAAATCAAATGTCGCGCAGAAAAAAAAGTGGAGAATCGCGGCGCATCTCCCGTGTGTCGTTGGTTAGTCGCTGACAGCAAACGCAGGCCGGTACTGACGCCGAGGCGATGCACAGTGGCGCTCCTTGATTGACCCTATCGGATCGTAGCACCCGCAGCGGTCACCGTGGACGGAAAATGGAGTATTTGTTGTTCTGCTTCCTAATCTAGAACGGTCAACGCAGACCGTGACTCTTTACAGCGTGGATTTGACCCCTGCATCTACGGAACATGCCTTCAAACGCTCGTGATGCCTTACATTCGGCTTAGGCGGCAAAACGCACTCACCGTTGCTCCTCAGTCCGGTACACACACCTACAGCAACATCGCTTCGAGAAGACTCTTTCTTTTCGCATTACTAGCCACGGGTTTTTTTTTTTAAATAAACAATTCACTGCATTTATCATCTCCGAGCAATGCTCAGACAAAAAGGAGGCTTCGTAAAGTTTGTGACATCAAAAAACCGGGCTTAACCAACTTGAGTCGTGCTTTTAATTCGCATTAGTTCAGTTTGCCTATATGTACCGTCACAACTCAAGAGATTGATAAGAGGAAACTTTATGCTACACATGTTACTTCTCATGAATATTATGACTGTTTGTCTCGCTCTTGAAATCCTTTCGGGTTCACGAGTTGATTGCTGCGGTCATCACGTCGACCCACTGCAAAGTAGGGAACGGAAATGTCTACGTTGTTAGCGCAAATTGCATATTACGGAAGCAAAGTTCAAATTTGTGGCCCCTCGCTTAGCAGTGCACGTCCTCCTTGTAAATTTAGCGCGCAGCGTCCTGCTAAATTTACTGGTCTTACAGTTAGCCAAATATGGCCGGATAACAGTCAGATTGAGCCGGCTACCGTTCTACTAAACTAGGCAAAACTTTACTACAGGCCACGTGGTGATTGTCCAGTGCCACTATGAGTTACGTGATCCCGTGGCTGGCGTCATGAATCATGTACTGACGTGTCTGTAGCTACAAAGACTGTCGTGGTTATGTGGTTGATGCCAGTTTAAGTAAGGCATTTTTGTGTTTGCTGCCGCTATCACTCACGCGGCAACCTGCTTCATGCCACCTAATTTCCAGCGGTGACGTGGCTTGTGCATATATGCGTCACTACCACGTGATTTGGAGTTTTAGAAATGCTAGTGAGTTGCGATATATTCATTGATTTTTTTCTTGTAACGCTAAAACTGCTCAATGGATATCTTGAAGGCCGTAGTATCTTAGATCTGTATAAACTAGTTCAGCAATATATTTCATCTGCCGGTTGTACTGTGATGTTAACACGTCCTAGAGAACAAATATATAAAAAAGTTAATTAGCACAGTTTACTGAATTGGTTAAATTACCCGGACGGTACTTTCCTCATGTATCATATTTCGAGCTGGACAGTTACATTGTCAAGATGGTTATCATGTAACTAATTTTATTATGTGTTTTTTTATAATCTTGCAACACTTTCCATCTGCGAGCAACAAGCAATGGCAAAATATGTATATAATTGCAACTTTCCGAAATATATACCTGAATATAAGGAAAATGCACTTACGCCTTTGCCAGCAGACGTATATTCCATCCAGTCGCATTTGACTCTTAGGGGTTGCCTCACGTAGGCTGAGTCATAGCTGATAAATGTGTATTTGATAGTGGCCAAGGACATTGATGGAATCACCACAGTGTTCCGCAAATCTGCTTTCAGTGCCGTCTTCACCACTTGCTCCTTCGTTCCCGTGTGCAGCAAAAACAAAATGTGTCACAGAAACAAGAAAAGTAAATTCTTAATATCAAGAATAACACGGCGTAAAACTTATGCAGATAAAAACTGCAATGTAGGTGTCACTCTCTATATTGTTCTTCTGGTACGCGTAGTTAAGTTTTCGTTATACCCTGGGCGTTTAAATATCCAATCTCTCAGAGGAGGTCACGTAGTGACTTGAATGTCCAGCTTCAAGAGCATGTGTGAATTAAATATAATGCCTCTGACACTGATATAAATTACACGAAAAAATCGAAAGTAGGAAGGTGAGCTGGTTAAGTACAGGTATATTGTTAAGACCCTGTCATTATTAATGCTCTAATAACGAACAACAAAACACATCTGAACTGTAATGTGTCGTGTTGTCCGTTATTTTATTCTTCCTGATTAACGATGAAATTCTTCGACGCCACTTGACTCAAAACTTTACTGATATTCAAATTGCAGCCGGCTTAGCGGCCCATAGTTTGCAATCAACACAAACCTACAGTCACAGGAGGAATAAAAAAAATTTAAAAGTCTCAAGTTAGGTGGGAAGCTACCTCCAAAGTTTGCTAAAAACTCTTTTTTTTTTGTACTGTCATGGTGGTCGTCGGATCGTTCACCGTATTAAACGGTTTTGTCCTCAAAACTGACAAAATTCTCGCCTGCACGACAGCGAAGGTTAGAAGATTACAGTACCACGGTGTCGTTTTAAATATCGTATGAGCGCAATGAAGGTGTTCAACGACCAGAATTGATTTGCGTTGCAGCATTACGACAGCGATGGCGGCAAGCCTCTTCAAGTCCCTCGGGCGGGAGGAGTTAGAGCACACCCGTGTTCTGCCGGTCTCTCCAATGCTTCAGCTCTTGGTTGCGCTTCAGTTCGACGGCGGTAGAACATTGTGGTGCACGGTAATTTACGACTTATTAAATATGTCGCAACGTAGAGTGTCGTGCCGTTGAGAGTGTGTCGCAGCTCATTGCCAGCACGTTGTTCTGTCCTCTTCTCAAGTTTCTGGGAAGCGTTAAGGATTGCGAGATTGTAATGAGAGACTTCTATACCCTCAACTTATCGAGTAAATATTTCTTGTTCAAACCCTGTATGTGCAAAACGGGAAAAAAAAGGCGAGTTCGCGTTTATGGTAAAGGCCCATTCATACAGTAGCATTAAACTGCGCTCGACCACCCAGGCTGCGAGTGGCGGTCGTACAAGTAATGCATCAATAAGCGTGCTGCCAATGAATGTTATGAAGGTTTACGTTCAGTTACTTCCGCGATACATACGGACATCCGTGCTTTCGGAGTGGCAACAAATTCTAGGAGCAACAGGCCGACGGCGATGACGCCAGTCGGGACCCTAACGCAGTGCTGCACTAGAAATGAATACATTTATTTGAATCCAAGCTGTTCAATAAGCTAGCGACTTGTTAGTATTTTGTTGAGAACGTGGATGCAAGGCACGAGTTTGCACGCGCTAAAAAGCACATCGCTTTTCTTAGCTTTCTGATAACGTCGTGTTCTCTCACCGAGACACTGAAGTCGGCATCATAGGCACAAATCTACTTAAAACAAATATTGGCGCTTTAAGAAGCACTTGATTGCACTGGTATCAGAACCTACCTCATGTTACAAGCATCTGACGAGCGGTCATAGAAAGCGTAATTTAGTGTGCATTGAATTAAGGCGACGAGCTCGGCGCAAGAGTCACTGCCAGACACCTAGCTTGTGAAATTTGTCCTCCTCTGCATGGTAGGGAAAGTCCCTGTATGAAGTGGCACTGCACAATGTGTCGACCGCCGTCACAAACAATGGCATGTGTCAGTGCTTCCGCTTGCCTTCTCTACCTTACAGAACGCAAACTTTCCGAGGTGATAAAAAATAGGGTGCCTCTCGCGCCGTTCAGATGGAAGAGCGCTCGTGGCGTACGCCCAGGTGCCTTCGACCAAGTTGGTGTGTGCAGCAGTCTTCTAGTGAATGAAGTTCGGAGTGAGGTAAACGGTGAGATGCCTAAAGCGAATGTCAGCTGCTAGATCCGAATCTCGGCACTATTCTAACAATCGATGATAATTGTCGTTCCATAACGTATTATTGCCGCTCAAAACATCATTAGTGTTTTAGCGTCAGCAGTCTCAACAGGCACGAGGGAGCAGCGTCTGCTGTTGTACTCCATACAACGGAACATCCAATGACCAAGCTGCAACATCCACAATTGTACTATCGTTACCCAAGCATACTCTCATCGAGCTATGCAATCCCGCAATTGCCGCCAATCTTCTGAGGATACAAAAAGGCAGCATTTACCACGACCTCCACACAATTGCCTGTCCAATCACTTACCTTCTTGCTTGTGACAGGTGCCTTCTACTGATTGATGGCACATGACAGGTTGTGTCACCAAAAGTAGGCAACTACTGTGAGCTGAATAAGCGTCTGGTGTGCTCCCTCGAAGTAGCAACCGCGGCGTATAGGGATTTCGCGTTGGGACTGAACATTTGACGGCTTCCTTTTCGGCCCCTGGCGAGTCACTCAAGCATTCCACAGCCACGCGAAGCCGTCCGCGGCTCTTGCACGGAGTTTCAGGGACGCCGAGCGGCTCGCAGTTCAAACAATAAGGTGTTCTTCCTACGCAATCCACATTTTTTCATATTCCAATGAGCGTGAACCTTTTTGAACTCTGCGTTAGAAACCTCCAACAAGTCCAGCATGTAATCCACAGCGATCTGCACAAAATGCCCTCTGCATCGCTTTTCGTACCTACGTTTCATTTTATTAGACGCTGAGAGACGGTCTGGCGGGTTATTTTTGCGTTCAAAGTCATTTTTGGTTTATTTTTTGCGTTAAAATATGGCTGTTTTCTCGGCAGGAGTGTTGCACTGTAGTAACGTCGTACCTCTAGGTCCAAATCCGAATACGTCAGAAACACTGAGAAGTTGTTATTTGCCAATATGCTGCTAGTTCTGTGGGAGCGTAGTGTCAGTTATGTCGCCGCGGTGATAGCTTGTGAGTTGATTTGCCAGTAATCGACTTTGGTTGACAGTTTTTTATGTGCTTGATGTGTTTTATACTATTGATTAATTCAGGGGTTTCGAATCTTTTTTTTATTGTGACACTCGTGTTCCTTTCTTATACGAAATCATTTATTCGACTGTTAATTTACTAGTATATTTGACACTGTTGAGCTGAAGAGGAAGGCCAGCTGTTTGATGTATAACTTGTAAATATTATGGAGTCAGTATGGGCTCATTTTAACTACATCTTTTTTACCGCAAGTTCAGTAGCTCTAAAACAAGTTTTGTAAATAAACGTAAAATATAAAATGTGCTTTGTAAATCAACGTAGAAATATAGGTGTAACCTTAAATAGCGAAATTGTAATTAAGAGCTCTTAGATGACACTGATTCGTCCCAAACATTTTTCATTCTTTTTAGACGATTTCATATTATGTCCGGAGACTTCACAATATATCCCTTATATCCCTCCAGCTCGCTGTTCTGCGCTTGAGGATCGAATGGCGGGTACCACGAACGACAGTTCCGAAGTAACGGCCCCACGTCCTATGCAATGTTTGCCCGTCGTGCGCCGCCATCTTGTAGTCCAGCTCGCGGTACGTCTTCATATTAAAAATGACGTGAACATTTACTTGCTGTAATCTGTGCTGCATTTCTTTTTTCGATAAATGTATTTGCTGCTTTTCGGAGACCACACAAAATTTGGTTTATGCCCTATTGAAATAAATGTCTGCGAGGCCCACTAGGTTTTCCTGTGAGGACCTGAGAGGCCTTTTAGGATATCCTGAAATGCCTGATGGGCTCACCAGGCTCCTCTAGTAGGTCTGTGGGGCCCATCAAGATATCTTTCTGAGTGGTGTGCGTTCCTTCAGGGTCGTTCTAAAAAGGTCTGTGTGGGCTCTCAGGGCCGTTCTAAAGGGTCTGTGAAACCCACCAGGCATCATCGGGAGGACCTCGCAAAATTCACCCGAAGACGGTAGTGCGTAAGCGTGCTGTGTTCATCGGCAGCCCGCTTCGGTGAAGCGAGTGCGTAAACTTGTTATGTTGCTCTTTATATTGGTTCATTGTGTAGACGCATTTGCAAGCGACTATTGCTTTGATCGAGACTCCTTCAGTGCAAACGATGCCCACATATTGCCGCCCCTTGAGAACAGATACAAGTTTATCGAGCTAGCGCGAGGCGTTACTCCCCCCTTTAAAAGCGCATCGTCTCGATGCGACGTGCCGGAAACAAAACAGCAAAACAAACAAAAATAATGGCAAACTATGTAAACTTGTGCAACACAATCCCATCGAGCGTATTACAAAACACAATTCACAGTCCTATCTATCGTAGTACGGCTTGAGGCGCACGACGTGGACGACTTCCGGTCGTGGAGGGCGGCGTGATGAAGTCCGTGTTCCGTTGTTGTATTGGTGGTTTACTGGCGCAAAAGCGACGAAGGCCATACTGCGCCAAACATATGTAATAATGCTGCTCAAAGTAATAGTCTTTGAAGGCTCACTGTGAAATCAGATCTAGGACAAAGGTTTTGGTACTAGTAGAAGATGAAAGAGAGGCACGGAAGTTAAAATCGGTGTAAAAAAACAGTTTCTTCTAAGTATGTAATGACACGATTGAAGGTAATGATGGGATGCTCACCCACTAAGAGTGCAGAATGGAAAAAAATATTGTATGTGAAAAATTCCGGGAAGCAAGCACGTCGGTTCTGCTCGAGACCTGAACAGAGCCATAGAATATGAAGGACCGTTAGTGATTTGCCGCAGTGCTCACAGACTGGAGCGTCTACTCCACAAAGGAGATGCCCATGTGTCACGAAACTGTGTCCAATTCTAAGGCGGCAGTGGAGAACTTCGATGAAGCGATTCTCATGAGATGCACTCTCCCACAATCCTAAACCTGGTTTTACCATATGGAGCTTATTTTCACTTTCCTGGTCCCATTCAGACTGCCACAATCGGAGAAGTGCTTTTTTTAATGAGGGGCTTTACATCTTGGTAGGGTAGACCAGTAGAGGTCACTGTGAGATTTTCTGTGGAGGTAGCCAACTGGTCTGCTTTTTCATTGCCCAAAATTTCAATATGACTGGGGATCCAGCCAAACTTTATATCGTGGCCACAAACTAAGGAACTATTGATCTTAAATCGCACTAATTGAACTAGCTTATTTTTTGTATATTTTATTGAGCCGAGAACTGAAACAACACTCTGCGAGTCCACAAAGAGAACAGCTTTCATAGTTTTGCTTGCCATGATATATTCAATAGCCATCAATACGCCATAGAGCTCTGCGGTGAAAATACTAGCCATACTTTCCAGGCGTTGGGCCTTCGTAAATTCTTCAGAATAAACGGCAGTTCCTACGGAGGAGGAGTTCTTGGATCCATCAGTATAAAAGTGAACATAGTTGCTGTATTTCCTTCGTAGCTCGACAAAGTCTTGTTGAATAATAAGTGGAGAAACGCTATGTTTGCTGAACCGTGTAAACGTCCAGTCACAATAAACTGGAAGCAGCTCCCAAGGTGCAATACGTAGAGGCTTCTTAAGGAGTTCTATCCCATGAAAGTCGAGTTCAAGAGATTCCTGATCACCTCCCACGCGAAAAGTTAGGGGTCTAACCGTCCTCGGTTTGTTCTCGAAAAGACGGGCGTACCGAGATCCCTGCAAAGTAGTAAAGGTTGGATGGTCGAGGTCAGACATAATCCGGGAAGCCTAACTCAGGCCTAAATACTGCCGACGCTTGGCAAAGGACATCTGGTGAGATTCCCCATACAGGCTAAGCACGTGAGACGCACGAAAGGCGCCCGTGGCGAGCCGCAAGCCAAGGTGGTGCACGGGGTCCAGCATTTTCAGCGAGGATGGTCGCGCTGAGTTATAGGCTATAGCACCGTAGTCAAGACGGGATCGCACCAGAGTGTTATACAAGCGTAACAAAACCTTTCTGTCTGAACCCCATGTTTTGTGCGACAAAATTTTGAGAGTGTTAAGGGATTTCAAGCATTTTTGTTTCAGTTGCTGTAAATGGGAGTTAAAATTTAACTTTTTGTCGAAAATAATGCCCAAGAACTTATGTTCAGCTTTAACGGCTATAGGAGTTCGGTTTATTTCTAAGCTGGGATCTAGTGATATCCCACGCCGGAGAGAGAAGTGTACGCACACAGTTTTCTCAGCTGAAAACCGGAATCCATTTTCATCTGCCCATTTGCTGATTTTATTTATTGCTAGCTGCAGCCGGCGCTCACAACTAGAAGGATTGCAAGAGGAAGGAGAAATCTGCAGGTCGTCGACATAGAGCGAATATGCAATGGAACGTGGTATCACTTTAGCAGTCGTATTGATCTTGATGGCGAACAGTGTGACACTAAGTACGCCTCCCTGTGGGACCCCATTTTCTTGTACAAAGATATCGGACAGAGTGGTGCCTAACCGAACCTGAAAAGTTCGTCCCGTCAAGTAAGCTTTAATGCAACAGAGCATGCGACCTCGTACTCGATAGGCAAGGAGATCCTGAAGAATGCCATGGCTCCAAGAAGTGTCAAGCGTTTTGTCTAAATCAAACAATACAGAAACGCAGTGCTGCCTGTTTACAAATGCTTCTCTAATTAAGGTTTCAAGGCGTACCAGCTGATCCAAGGTGGACCGACCCTGTCGGAAACCACACTGATTCTTATTCAAAATATTGTTAGTTTCAAGAAAATAAAAACGTCGCCTGTTAATGAGTCTCTCATATGTCTTACCCAGGCAGCTAGTGAGTGCAATTGGGCGGTAAATTGATGGACATGAGGGATCCTTTCCCGGTTTCAGAAAGGGAACGACATGTGCACATTTCCATGCGTCGGGAAAGTAGGAGTCTTCCCAGAGGCGGTTAAAGAATTTAAGCAACTGTCCAAACGATTCCAAGGAGAGCCGACGAAGCATTTTATATTGGATAGAATCGGGACCTAGTGAGGATTGTTTCTTGGTGTTTTAGCTCACAAACCGTAAAATGTTTGTTGTCAGGTTCAGAATTCGCACCTGATAACTTCAGTCGCTGACATTCTGCATTCCTCTTGAACAGCTTAAAAGCAGTATTGTAGTTATCCGAGGAAGACACACCCTGAAAGTGCATGCCGAGGGCATTTCCTATATCCTTTAACGATGCAGGAGACGGGGCGAAGAGAGGAGGAACAATGAAGCCACGGTAGTCACCCCTAATTTTACGGTAGCGGTCCCACACCTCTTTCGGGGAGGCAGCGCTGCTCAGGGAAGAGACATACTTCTTCCAGGATGTCCGTTTTGCCTGCTTTTGTGTCCACCGAGCCTTCGCCTTTCTTTTTCTAAACTCCAAGTTTTTGGGAATTGGATACCTTCGAAAGGTGTCCCATGCTCTTTTCTGGTTTCGCCTAGTTTTGCTGCACTCCTGGGTCCACCACGGCTTGCACCGTTTTGGGAGGTTTGTGGATGTCTTGGGGATAGAGTGATGTGCCGTATTTATTATTTGCTCTGTAACATATAAAGTAACCTCCTCTGGTATCATACACTCAAGCATTAACGGGTCAAGTGTGGCCTCCTGTTGAAACAGTCCCCAATCAGCCTTATCAAGTTTCCATCGGGGAATTCGCTTTAAAATAGTGGGCAATGAAATATGACTTTCTAAAACGATGGGAAAGTGATCACTGCCAAGAGGATTATCTAAAACCTTCCATGAAAAACAAGGGAATAATGTACCTGATGATATAGACAAGTCTATACATGTAAACGTGTTATGGCTCGCACTATAAAATGTTCGTTATTTACTGTTTAAAAGGCATGGTGAAGATGAAAGTAACAAACGTTCAATGACTTTTCCACGATTGTCTAACCGAGCGCAGCCCCATAAGGGGTTGTGTGCTTTAAAATCCCCTAAAATTAAAAAAAGGCTTTGGCAGCTGGTTGAGCAGGTCCTGCAAATCGTAAAAGTCAATCGGAACATCTGGTGGAAGGTAAAGGGAGACAAGAGTAATGAGACGATCAGCAAGAATGCGCACTGCAACTGCCTCCAGGGGTGAGCGAAGAGGAACTGCCGTGCATGCAATATCGCCTCGTACCACTACAGCAACTCCACCTGAAGAATAAGATGATGTACGGTCCTTTCGAAAAATATGGTGACGACGAAACATGCTGATATGAGTGCTATTGAAATGAGTCTCTTGCAGAGCAACTGCTAGAGCTCGCAGCTCATCAAGAAAAAAGTGCACATCATCAATGTTGTGAAGCAGTCCTCGGCAGTTCCATTGCATGAAACTGTAACTATTTATGGTGGAAATTTTAAAAGGGGTTCCTGCCTAGACGCCCTCAGGCGGCTTGGGCGGGGTTACCCGTGGTATCGGCTTCTTCTGGGATGACTTCTTTAGTTTAGAGTCATCAGGAGGAGGAAACCAGATGGGAGGAGATTCACTCATATCCATCCGCTCCTCTTCAGGTGAGACGGTGGAGGCAGCAGGGGGGGGGGGGCCTGCTGCTCCTTAGATGTGGACGGCTCCTCGAGAGGCTTGGGGCGTGGGGCTCGCTCCTTCCTCCTGGGAGGAGACCGGGTAATCAGAGCAGGCATGTCGTTTGACAGCCTGTCCCTCTGGGTGGGAGGGGCAAACAGTGCCACCTCTCTGAGGTGGAGGGCACGCCGCCACCTCTGGTTTCTTGGTAGGTGGGGGCTGAGCGACGGCCTCCCGGTTCCCAGGCGGAACCTGGAAGGGTCGAGGCTCGGAAGGTGGTGCAAGCTCCCTACGCACCACCTCGAGGACCCCCCTTTGCCAAGAAGGCATAGCGCTTCTTGGCCTCGGGGTAAGACAGGTTGTCCTTGGCTCTCAAAGAAAGGATCTCTTTCTCCTGTTTCCATATGGGACATGCGCGCGAGTAGGCGGGATGTACACCATCGCAGTTAGCACACTTTACTTCACTCTCGCAGATGTCAGCAACGTGATCAGTGCTTCCACACTTTGAGCAGATGTTCTTGCCTCGACAGCTCCCAGCGCCATGACCGAACCGCTGGCACCGAAAACACCGCAGCGGATTCGGTACGTACGGTCCGACACGGCAGTGGAGGTATCCCGCCTTCAGGAATGCTGGGAGAGTGTGTCTTTCGAACGTGAGAAGAACATGCTTGCTTGGAGTTTCCACACCATCTCTTTTGAAAATGATCCGCTTTACAGCAACGACACCCGATGGTCGGAGGCCTTCGATAATTTCCTCTTCACTAGAGTGTAGGAGGTCGTCCTCGGAGAGCACCCCTCGAATGGTATTCAGTGTGCGGTGTGGGGCAGCTGTTGCTTGGACATCTACGATGCGGGACAGTTTCTGAAGCGCCATGCTTTGATCCTTAGTGTTCACTTCGACAAGGAGATCACTGGAGTGCATATTGTTTGCTTTGTAATTATAACCAATAGAGTTCTCAAGAACTTTTGCCACAACGAAAGGAGACATTTTTCCCACGGGGCGCTGTTCATCTTGTGAATGAATAACAAAGAATCTTGTGAAGGTTGCAGGTTCGACATCTTTGACTTTGGTTAGTTCAGGATAAGGCCGCTTGGGCGCTTGTCCTGAGGAGGTTTTGGTAGAGGACGTCATAAAAGGCAGAGAAAATTCAGCATCCGTGGCGTACCGCCCACCACGGAGCCCAACAAGGGGACAGGCAACACCTCATAACAGTCAGGACTTGTCTGAGTATGTTGCTCTGCCAGTACTACCAAGACGCTATAACCAAGTGTGGTTCAAGACAAGAGCATCTATTGCCACCCAAGGTTAGCCCTTCCCGCCAAAGGAGGTGAAAAGGAAGGAAGAGAAATAAGAAGAGTAAAAAGAAGGAGAAGACAAGGCTGAAAGAAAGGAGGGGATACTAGAAGTGGCGACTGACTGAATCATCCTGGTCGGGCCAAGCCAGGACACCCGTCTACGGGAAGCGGGGGCCGTAGTGGTGTATTGCCTCACCCGGGGGGCCCCGAATTGTCCAACCCTACCCCGGGCTCGGCTCAACCACCAGGATGCCCTTTTCCCCGGACACGGGAAAGCCACGCACAGCCAGACGTGGGCGGGCGAACCCGCATGGCTCGGGGTCCGTGGTGACACCACTCGCCAAACACCTGCTTTCACAGGTGTCCCCTGCGGGGGTCCGTGTTCCGTCGGGCATCACCTCCTAGTTCAGATCGCCAAGTCGACGAAGCACCTTGTAGGGTCCGAAATACCGTTTCAGGAGTTTCTGGCTGAGACCACGGCGGCGAATCGGTGTCTAGACCCATACTCGGTCGCCGGGATGGAAGTGGACGACCCGACGACGACGGTGGTAGCGGCCAGTGTCGACACGTTGTTGGGCTTGAATACAAAGTCTGGCGAGCTGACGGACTTCTGCCCGTTGGAAAACCACATGGACGTCGTCGCTTCCGTCGACATCCGGTTCGTGGGGTAACATCGCGTCCGCCATCATCGTTACTTTGCTACCATGAACCAGTTGAAATGGCGTCACTCCGGTGGTCTCTTGCACAAACGTGTTGTAGGCAAATGTGACGTACGGCAGTACCTCGTCCCATGTCTTGTGCTCCACGTCGACGTACATAGAGATCATGTCGGCAATGGTCTTGTTAAGTCTCTCCGTCAGCCTGTTGGTCTGCGGGTGGTATGCCTTGGTGCGACGATGGGTGGTGTGGTTGAGACGAAGGACTTCTTGCGTCAGTTGGGCCATGAATGACGATCCACGGTCTGAAATCAGGACTTCGGGAGCGCCGTGCCGGAGGACGATGTACTCGATAAAAAACGTGGCGACTTCCACAGCAGTCCCTGAAGGAAGGGCTTTCGTTTCGGCGTACCATGTGAGATAATCTGTGGCCGCGATAATCCATCGGTTTCCTTGCGTCGATGGTGGGAAACGACCAAGTAGATCTATTCCGATCTGCTGAAACGGTGCGGTCGTGGGAGCAACCAGCTGAGGAGACCTGTCGGCTTCGTCGGCCGTTTCTTGCGTCGCTGGCACTCGTGGCACGATCGTGTGTAGAGGTGAACGGTCTTCGGAAACTTGGGCCAGTAATACCTTTTACGAATTCCGGCCAGCGTACGGCTGTACCCGAGGTGTCCGGACGTCGGGTCGTCTAGGCAGGCTTGGAAGATCTCTGCTCCAAGGTCGGTAGGGATTACGAGCAGCCATGGCGAGCTGTTGTCTCCGAAGTTCTCCTTGTAAAGCACACCCTGTCGGAGGACGGAGGTCGGCAGGGCTTTCGAGAAGACGCGGGGGACAGTCCCCCCTCGTCCTTCGAGGTGCTCGATTAGAGCGCGCAACTCAGGATCGTCTCTTTGACGTCGCGCCATGTCGTCGGTATTCACTGCGCCCAGGAAGCACTCGTCGTCATCGTCGTCGCTGCTGCCGGAAGGCGTTTTGACGGGGGCTCTGGACAGGCAGTCGGCGTCGCTGTGCTTGCGGCCTGACTTGTAGACCAAGGTTATGTTGAACTCCTGTAGTCGGAGACTTCATCGTGCGAGGCGTCCTGACGGGTCCTTGAGGTTCGCGAGCCAGGAGAGCGAGTGATAGTCGGTTACTACACGGAATGGGCTCCCGTACAAGTACGGACGAAACTTCGTGATTATCCAGACGACCGCAAGGCATTCTTTCTCAGTCGCGGAGTAATTTTTTTCCGCCTTTGACAGTGTCTGACTCGCGTAGGCGATAACTCGCTAGGTCCCTTCTTGCACATGAACCAGTACCGCGCCAAGTTCAGCGTTACTTGCGTCCGTGTGAATTTCGGTTTCAGCATCCTGATCAAATGTCCAAGAGCAGGAGGAGTCTGCAGTCGTCACTTCAGCTCGTCGAATGCCTGCTGCTGCTCTTCGGCCCATTCGAAATTCTCGGCATCCTTTGTGAGGTTTGTTAGCGGTGTGGAAATCCTTGCGAAATCCCGAACGAAGCGCCGATAGTAGGCGTATAGTCCAAGAAACCTTCGCACGGCCTTCTTGCCTCTCGTCGCTGGAAATGCTGCCACGGCGCGAGTCTTCTCAGGGTCGGGGCGAACGCCTTCGTTACTAACCACGTGACCTAGGAACTTCGGTTCGTCATAGGCGAACCGACACTTTGACGGCTTCAGGGTGAGTCTGGCGGTCCGTATAGCTTGGAGAACAGCTCGGAGTCGTCGCAAGTGCTCGTCGAAGTGGCCGGAAAACACTACGACGTCGTCGAGGTAGACGAGACAGCTCTGCCACTTCAGTCCTGCCAGTACGGTGTTCATTATACGCTGGAAAGTTACTGGCGCCGTGCACAGCCCGAAGGGCATTACCTTGAACTCGTACAGTCCATCCGGAATGACGAAGGCTGTCTTCTCTTGGTCCCGTTCGTCGACCTCGATCTGCCAGTAGCCGCTCTTCAGGTCCATCGATGAAAAGTATCGGGAGTGGCGCAGCCGTCTAAAGTGTCGCCTATGCGGGGGAGTGGATAGACGTCTTTCTTCGCCACCGCGTTCAGCTGTCGGTAGTCCACGCAGAACCTAAGCGTTCCGTCCTTGTTCTTAACCAGTACGACTGGAGAGGCCCACGGAGTGCTGATGTCTGAATTATGTCGTCTTTCAGCATCTCTTGAACTTGCTCCTGGATCACCTCCCTTTCTTTAACGGAGACTCTGTACGGTGATCGATGCACAGGACGCGCGTCGTCCTCGGTAATGATGCGGTGCTTCCCCACGGCTGTTTGGCGCACCTTCGACGATGTTGCAAAGCAGTCACGGTATTCGGCGAGGAGGTTAATCAGCTGCCGTCGTTTTGGGCACGGAAGCTTAGGGTCCCGCGTTTAAAATACTCGCAGACCCATGGGGTTATGAAACCGTGTGGGTCCCACAGAAATTCTGTGGGTGTTCGGGTCCCAATGGGTCCCCGCAGTTTGTTTGGGTGTGTGGGTCCCCACAGGGTTTGTGTGGGTGTATAGGTCCCCATGGTTCCCCGCACGGTCTGTGTGGGTATACGGGAGCTGTGTGGGTCCTGCAGAGATCCTATAGGAGCTGTATAGGGCCAAAGTCCTGTAGGAGCCGTGTGGGTAACCCATAGGGTTTCATAACCCCATGCTCTGTGGGCAATCCGTGTGGGTACCTGTGGGGGATGCATGCTTGACACCGTATTTCATTGCAGACCATTACCAAGAACCGGCTGGTTCTATCTTTATTTACTGCTTGGCTCTTTCTTTTCTCTTGCTTTCGCCGGTCGTTTATTTTTTCTCCCAGTATGTGGTTCACTTTTCCTGTCGTCGACATTACAGCAATGACATTCACATGGTGTTTTTGGCCACGGAGCTTCATCCCTAGGCATTCTGTAAAATATGCAATGACAAAATATTTCAAGGAGCACAGCTTGTAGAGGTAAGGCTTAAAAAAGTGTTCATTTAGATCACATGCCACATCACTTTCATGAATTGTTTCATTTGGAATAGCCTTTAAAATGACACACTTGAAAATTGCAATTGCGACATGCCCTATAAAATCAATAATTAAAAAGTTAATTAACAAATCTTGGTTAATTAGTCAACATATTGCGACGGTTATCCCCTTATCTATGTCCGCCGAGCCCCACAAACACACAGTGAAAAAGGCATCTACGTAACTCTCGCCCCTTTTTTTAAATTATGTTCGAATTAAAATGGCACATTCTGTATGATGTCAAACCCGATTATATCGAACTATCCCTTGTATCAAACTCTTTTTCAACAGACTAGTAGCTGCAATAAAAATGCATAGCGAAAATTGCGGTTACTCTGAACGAAAATTGCAGCGTCTCCCGATAGATCGAACTGCCAAGAGCGCCGTTTAGCTCTGCAAGCTGGCTTTCCCCCAATGCGGGCGACCCATTGGAGGAAAGCCAGCTTGCAGAGAGGGCAACCGCGGCAACAGCCCGGAAGTGGGGAGAGGATGAGCCGGTGAGACCTTGAAAAACGAAGAAGCGGCCACTGAATAGCCACGTGGAGCGTCCCTTATGACGTACAGACGCTCCTTCGAGAGTAAACAACTTTTCTAAATATGTCGTATTTGTTTGTTGTCAGATTCATTCAAACTTTCATGTAGAATTACTGGCTATATTGAACAAGTAGACAGCTTTTTGCGAGTTTGATATAAGTAGGTTTGACTGCATAGCAATTAGCAATCATCGCCATTTTAAAGCTTTTAAAGTCCAGTTCCGGGTTTTGACAAGTATTGGGCTCATGAAAGATACCGTCACTACGTCACAATTTTCCACACTCAAAATCCATAACAAAAGGTGCTGGTTATACCCTTAAAGGGATACTTTACCGAAATTTGAAATATTCCCGTCGTATTCAAGAATAGGTTGAATGGGATCCACAATATCTGTAAATGACAATCGCACGTTTGTATTTTGAGCCTGGTGGCTGTATTTCTCGTTATAAACGGCCCACTCTGGCAAGCGCTCGGAGAAGGCCCAGCGGAGACCACGTGACATCCAACGCAATCGTGACGCAGGTCGTCTCAGGACGAGCAAAGCTACGGCGAGGCTGACGTCGAGAGGATTGCCTAGTCGTTCCAGCCACCGAAGCTGTTGCTTTTGTACGAATTTTGATTGACGGGTTAATCTTCCATAATCTTGTAGGGGGGGGGGGGGGGGCAATAGCGACTTCTGCGACACACAAAAGGCATTCCCGCGAAGAGGGGAGTTCCTCCTTCCCCCTCTTCTCTCGTCGTGGCCGGAGGCGAGAAACTCACCAACACTAGCTGTCAAGGTTCCTAGACGGGCATTACAAGCGAGGCATTAGCGATATCCACCAGGTGCCTTGTTTTGTTTGCCACTGCATGACAGGTACTTAGAGCTACTGAAAGTTTACACAATACCAAATGGGAGTTCACATTGTTCCATAGGCACATCGAAGTGACCAGATAAATGGGCATATTGTGCTATGATTTATTACAAAGGCATGCCCGAAAGCGGTGGCTTCAGCATTTTAAAGATCAGGACATAAACCCCCTTGAGTCAAAAAGAAGAAGAAAGAGAATTGTTGCAAATTGCAACAATTCTCTTGAGAAGAAAATTTTGCAGAGCCTTCTTTTTGGTGAAGACATCAGATATTATTCAGGGCCGCTGTGGCATGTATTGCAACTGCAAATGATTGGAATAAAAACGAAATTCCCCACGCATTGCTTACTTCATATAGCCTAATTAAAAGCCAGTGGCACAAAAACAAATCTTGTGTTTGAACGTAAAGTATAAAACAAATATTGCTTTGTGTTTTACTGTGGATACCTAATCTTCCTATATTTTACTGAAAGCTTCCACCATTATGTTACACCTGTGTGCTCAATCCCGTCAGTTTTATGCGGTCCATCCAAAGACCACTGAAACATTGTGAACTCCCAGTATAATACCAACCAGCTGCCAAGATAATGCCTTGATTGAGAAGATTTTTCAAATAACTGCTTAGGTTACAATTACGTGAGATAATTTGCACTCGCCTCTTAGGAATGCCACTTTCTTGGGTGTCAGAGGCAGCCTGCTGTCCTTGTTAAGACTGGCATTCAACGCCACTTCGGTCACAGTCCTCTGCAGAAGGACACGACTCCCACAGAGCAATGGCCAGGTTCCTCACAGCAACGCTTGGCCTTATGTCCTGGTTCACTATGTTGTTACACCACGCTTTCCACGTCACCTTGACATCAACGGTCGTAGAAATGCACCTATAAAAATTAGAAGAGGAGGCCAAACCCATGTATTTGGTGGTGAGATCCTCTTTTCATGAAATGCTGCTTCGTGCATATTGATTAAAGTGAGCTTTCGTTAGTTTAAGCTCATTCTTAATAAAATCATTTTCAAACGTCCTGGGAGGCGCCCTTACAACAGTACTAAGCTGCTCGAGCTATCAAGCTCTTTTTTTAGGTCTCCTGATTCTGCTGCTGTCGAACTGCAAGGGGTACTGGGTGGCAAGCCCTCTTGTAGCGTCGGCTGCTGGAAAAGATTATTTGGCCGGCTCAGAAAAACCTGACAGTGCGCTCACTGGCTGACCGTACACCTTGTGATTTCGCACTTCCCTTTCCAGCCCTCTTTGCCTACTAGCCCAGCTCCTTAGATGGTGTTCCATGATCCCCCTCCCCTCCCCTCCCCACCCCGCCCCCTGAACGTTTCGGTCGGCGTAATTGATAGAGAACATGAGAAAATGCGCTCACTGACATGCAGCCTCGAGCGTGGCTGGGACTATAAAACTAACGCCTTAAAAGAAAAGAAGCCACTTGATGCTCCAAGATTGCTGGAGTTTCATTCCCATGTACCTGGTGAACATAGGAAGAATATACCACTTTAAAAACCTAAGCAAGCAACATTGACGGTCGGTATTTCTTGGACACGAAAGCTGTGATTGGATCGAAGTCCACGTGGAACGCTGACGTTGCACACACGTCTATCCACGCCAATTCCTGACGCTGCGCTTGTTTCCAGCGCGTACTCGGGATCCGCGTTGAAGAAATGGCGGCGTTGGACATGCACACACTTCTGAAAAGGGTTTATTGCATGGGCCAAAGGTAATTAATGGAAAATATAATGCTATAATTCTTTCTGCCCTATGCACTCAAAATGTTGAGCAGAATGTTAGAGATGCAGGTCCAAACTTTCTACAAAGGGATGTCGCCTTAAATATGTTTTTCAAGACATTATAAACCTGGTTCTTACACCACTGCTGGTGAACTGATGCAACACCAAAAAAACAATAATTTGTGGCAATGGTGCTGAAAGAGAGATCTCATTTGAGCAACATTTATCGAGATCTACATGGTCAATGACAAATGTCAAGGCCTTTTCATCATGAAGACATTGCGCAAGCATAGTAATGCTTTTTATCCAGAGGTATCTCCTGTAAAGCAAAAAATTACCAAATCAACTTATCATCTCACGTTCTAGGAAGTTTAGGAGCTGATATGGCTCCACCTCAGCGGGTGCTTTAGAAGCCGCCTCAGCGGATGCAGGTCCGATTGTACCAGCAGCTCCATCTAAGGTTGCAGGTTTTGCAGCTGCACCACCCAAGGCTGCACCTGACAAGCACACGCTCTGCATCACAGGAGCTGGTGATGCTGCCACTTGTTCTGTGAAAAATATAAAAATATGTGACATGCGTCAGAGCAGTGTGCAGCACTGCCCCAAGATGTGCATGGTGCTACACTAAAAGCTGAGAGTGGGGTGGCAAGTATATAAAAATTTAATCAACCACCCACCAGCTTGGAGCAATGCGGCTGCACTCCTGCCCCTGTGTATACAGGGAGAGCAGTGCCACATAACAGAAGGTTGGTTGCAGTTTGGTCCAGCCCATACACAGCTATTATGACACCGTCAGCCAAAAACTTAATAGGTATAGTAAGGGACATGGCCATGACATTTATGATGCTGTAGCTTGTCAAAGAGAGTATGTCGAATGCATACCATGCTCCTGCAGTCAAGTATTCGTGGTTAGGAAATAGCACGGAATATTTTTCATAAAAATCTACTGCGAAGCTTCGCAACTCAGGAGTGCTCTGGGGAGTTTTACAGATCATAGCTTCTTGACTACACGGCTTGATAGACCAAGTAATATGTTTTCGGACATATGTGAGGGAGAGATGTACAAGAATCTATGCAAAAAGTCCGCAGTTCAAGAGATCAGAGATCAGTGCGACAGAATTCAGCACGACAAATATGCAAATATCATTATTTACTTTTGCAACAATAAAATGACTCTGAAAGTGCGACCAGCTACAGGGTGTATTCACGCAAGTCTTGAATTGTAGGTACAGCGCCCTGGTTGTGTCCATGTGTGATATATGACAAAATATCATAGAGACCAATACTGGAAACTTCTCTGAAAATCAATGGGCACGGTGGCGAAGGACGAGAGAGGCACTGCTCACCGCTCACGCCGTTCGTTTGTGTTTGCATGTTGTTACTAACAAGCGCACCAGTGGGAAGGCTTTAGCCATTGTTGGGAACACTAAATAAAAAAAATAAAAAATACAAATACAACACACACAGCACCACTGCATGGAAGTAGTGATGCAATTCTGGTGTCAACTCTGCATTCCGCTTGCGACAGAAATGCGGAATTTCCCTACAGGCTTTCATTCCAAGTGAGTGGCATCAGAATTGCTAAAGGCCAGCCCATAAACACAGTCTGTGTTAAAAACAATCCTAGAAGCAATAAGTTGCTATTATATTGCCCAATATGTAGAGCACTTTACCATAAACAGCATTGGCAGTCTTCCATGAAGCCTGGACTTCAGCAGAGGACACTGTCATCTTGTGTCGTCTCAGGACACTCACATCAGGATGGCGAAAGTGAATGCCAACTTCGGCTTGGCAAGGGCTGCAGTAAGTATAAAGATGAAAACACAGAGTAGAATATAGAATAAAAATATGGACCAACTTGAAAAAAGTGCACAAAAAGACAAGGAAAAAAGGACAGGAACACATAGGACACAGACAGGTGCACACTATCAACTCAATCTATTGAACACAGAAGAAAAGAAGAGAGGATCAGAGAAATCAAAAAGGCTGTGCTCGGAGAAGATTCAGGAACCGGGGTGCGATGCAAAGATGTAAGGTAGATTGTCTACAGACACTCTAGAATTAACAACAACCTTTCCATGTAGTAAAGCGGTAAGTTCATTCTGATTGAACACCTTAAAAATAGTACACAAAGAAACAAGGAATAACGGGGAGGAATACATACACTACATACAAGTGCAGACTCCCAAGTCACATAAATTAGAGAAGAAAAAAAAATAAAGAATGCGGAAGGAGCTTTAGCAAAAGTTCAGACAGGTCCAATTGGAACGTGCTAATTCACCCATATGCACAAGACTAACAACAATTTCCTTGGTAGCTCAGATAACAGAACAATGTGCGGACACATTGGTTGCACATACTACGTATAATAAAGGCCTAGAAAAATCCTCTTGTATGTCTTTTTTTATAGTATATGCTAATTATTCACGTAACGCCTTTTGGCGGGCTAGTTGGTTTATGATTTGTAGAAATAAATGAACTGCGCAAAGGACGGGGACAGCCCAGGTAGCACGCCAGAGGAATGCCCAACTTGGGCAAAGGTCCGGCAAGCATAAGGGCCCAACTTTGGCGCAGTTAGGTTTTTGCACGATGGCAT
This sequence comes from Ixodes persulcatus, assembly GCA_013358835.2. Taxonomy (NCBI): domain Eukaryota; kingdom Metazoa; phylum Arthropoda; class Arachnida; order Ixodida; family Ixodidae; genus Ixodes; species Ixodes persulcatus. The sequence continues at coordinate 22,818 of JABSTQ010011037.1, forward strand.
TCATCAGTGCCAAAGTAGGGTGCCTAACTATAGCCTTAGTTGGGCGATCCTAGGGCATGCGAAAGTTTGGCTCTTCTGTGGTACGCCAGAGGAGTGCCAAAGTTGGTGCCATACTTGAGCCATAACTGCCATAGTAAATCATAATCTGGGAGTTCGGGGCACGCCAAGGTTTGGCGTTTCTCTGGTCCGCTAAAGGAGCGCCAAAGTTGGTGCCATACTTGAGCCATAACTGCCATAGTAAATCATAATCTGGGAATTCGGGGCATGCCAAGGTTTGGCGTTTCTCTGGTCCGCCAGAGGAGCGCCAAAGCTGGTGCCATACTTGAGCCATAACTGCCAAAGAAACGCCGAATTTGGGCATTGCGGACATGCCAAGTTTGGCCTTTCTCTGGTCCGCCACAGTTGTGCCAAAGTAAGTGCCAGATTTGAGCCATAACTGCCAAAGCAGCGCCTGATTTGGGTGTTTCGGACATGCCGAATTTGGCCTTTCTCTGCTCCGCCCCAGATTTGCCAAAGTAAGTGCCAGACTTGAACCCTAACTGCCAAAGCAACACCTAATTCGGATATTTCAGCCACGCTGAGTTTGGCCTTTCTTTGGTCCGCCACAGTTGTGCCAAAGGAAGTGCCAGACTTGAGCCATAACTGCCAAAGCAACGCCTAATTTGGGTATTTCGGACATGCCAAGTTTGGCTTTTCTCTGGTCCGCCACAGTTCTTCCAAAGTAAGTGCCAGACTGGAACCCTAACTGCCAAAGCAACGCCTAATTTGGGTATTTCAGCCACGTCGAGTTTGGGTTTTCTCTGGTCCGCCACAGTTGTGCCAAAGTAAGTGCCAGACTTGAGCCATAACTGCCAAAGCAACGCCTAACTTGGGTATTTCGGACATGCCAAGTTTGACTTTTTTCTGGTGCCCCACAGTTCTGCCAAAGTAAGTGCCAGACTTGAATCATAACTGCCGCAGTAAATCTTAATTTGGCGATTCAGGGAATGCCGAAGTTTTCCTCTTCTCTGGCTACCCACTGAAGTTCCAAATAAGTGCCAAAAGTGGCAAAGAAAGCCGAGAGGCCTGCCCAAGTTTAGAATATCTCTGCTGTGTCACAGAAGTGCTCTTTCACGCGCCCAGAAGAGAATTAAATTAAACAAGCGTCTGAAACACGATGGTCAGATGTCATCACCTCCGTTCCCAAGCAGCACGGGAATACTTTGCAGTATCGTGCTACCACCGGCCGAAAGTCGGTTCCAATATTGCTCAAATGTCCAGTTTTGCACCACCGTTTGATACCCGGCAGGTATTGCCGTACAGCCGTTTCACCCCGACCTAGCGTTCGCGCAATATTGTGCAAATACTCTACGATACGTCTGCTCCGTATTGGCCGAACGTCGAGCAAGTATGTGTACGTTGCATATCATTTGTTCCACATCCAATCACATATACGGACAAACAAATTTTTTTCGATCGCTCCCAGAAGTTTATTAAACAACTATCATTACACATAGTGTATACTCGACATATTTACAAAGGTCACACTTTTCTGTAAAACGAAAAGCAAATTATAAAATAGAATTAACACTGTCCTCATGCCAAGCAAAACACATCACACAAAAAACCGCGGAGATTGAGAGGAAAGCAGGACTACTATCAGAAGCATGCTTGCAGTGTACTTACTAATAAAAGAGAGATATCATGTAATCCTTGATAGATGCATAATCCAACTCAGGCACCCCACAAACACACTCGAGAAAGAAGGTTGCGCACATTCAACTGACGTCTCGTCGTCGGCGAAGAGCAGTTTTTGTTGAAGGGTGTCTAACAAACACATCACAAGAATTCCACGAACTCCGGTGAAACAAATGGCTGTTACCAAAAAATTGGCATGGACGTATTCCGGCCGTTTACGATGAAAAAACACGGCCGCGTCTGCAACGCACGAAAGCAACAGAACACTGAAGAGCGCATTTCGAAAACCGGACCTACGTGGAAACGGCGCAAACAACAGCCCCAGAGATCCCATCAGCGTGACTGAGAGAGTCACGTGAAAAAATTTTCGTCCAAACGTTTTTGGCCTACGCGTCCTACACAGAGAGGACACGCGCTTGGCTACATTTTTTTTATTTGCTTTAAGCGGCTGTCGCGTTCGCTGACAGCCACACGAAGACACAAAAGCAGGTGGGGCGGAATTGCAAAAGGCGAGGTCGAAGGGGCATCAACAACGCAGCCAAGCTCTCTCTGCATTTTCGTCGCTTAAGAGTAAAAAAAAAAACAAAAAAAAAAAACAATTTAAAAAAAAAAAAAACCTGCTGTACACCCAAAGCTACAGGGGAGAGAGTGTATCCCGACCTGTTCAACAGTAGGGAAATAAGGGACGGGGGAATCCCAGCCCTTCTCTGGAATGAAATAAAAAAGGCCGGTTCTGCCGGTGACCTTGTCGCCTTGCCGAGTCTGTCAGCGTTCGGCTTCCATTGTGGGCCTCAGAAAGATAATCTCCTTTCTTGAAAGCGAAATGGAAGAGGCGCTTATGTTTTGCGGGCTTGTCGCCACCCCACGGGCCTCAATTATTTCTCTCCCGACTCGCTCGCAGCGGCCTCCCATGGCTGTCGTGCCGGCGAAATCAGGAGCGCAGCCGGGACATTTTCTCCCGTGAATAACGATCGGGTGCTGAGAATCCGAAGTAGCTCTTTCGGCGTCCATTTGATGTTCTCGGAGTCGGTCGTTGAGGCATCGCCCCGTTTGCCCGATGCACCTGGCCCCGCAGGACGGGGGGATCACATACACTTCCCCCGTTTCTTCTCCTTCCCCCAAGATTTCCCTTTCCCGTAGTACCACGGAGCGGGCGGTCTTTGAGCTTGAAGCCGAAAATAAATGTTGTTAAAGTTGAAAGATTGTCCTGTATGTATTGTCCCTTATGTGTCTCCACTTTGTAAATGTTTAAAAAGTACCAACACGCTAAAATAGTACAAGTTCCGGGATTTCATTTTAATTCGCCAAGTGTGATGCGGGAGCGACGCCACGGAGCCTCGGTCGTTTCTGCTTTTTGTTATCGCTAGCATTTGACAGTGCTCAATCACAATGCAAGACGCGCACAGAGCCACGCTCGCTTTTGCAATGCGCCGCCTAATAATGATATTTGTTGGGGAGACGTGCGCACATCGGTCTTGCACAGCGCTGGCTCGATGGCAGCACTTTCTGTAAAGGCGCATTCACACCGGGGATGTAAGCAGTCGCGCGATGCGACTAAATCGCATCGCAAAAAAAAAATAGTAATTAGATGGTCACTCTGGCGTGCGCGATGAGCGAGTCCAACGCCTTCGTTGGCGGGTCGCTTCTCAAAACCGCTCGCTCCAAACGCCGTTCATTGGCTCAGCCTCTCCGCGACTAGATCGCATCGCAAAAAGCTGGGTCAGCAAGTGACTCCTCAAATCGCGTCGCTTTTTGCCCGCGATGGTCGCTTTTGCGATGAAAGTTATCGCGCGACTAGATGGCATCGCCGGTGTGAACGCGCCTTAACGTCGAACCAGTCTCACGGCGCGTCTAGATATTGACGTTGGTACAACATCCGGCACAATTTGCGTTTGCAAAGCCTGGTTCAGCCGCGTCAAAACGTTCAGCCAACTTTTGGACTAGAGAAATCAAGAGACCGAATAAAACTTGATTTCTATTTAATTAAGATGAAGACCACCCGCGTACATCAAATACCTCATCAGCCGAACTCCAAGGCAGTAAGCCTAGTTCTGGCACTTGCTTTTCAACTTTGGCCCGTAGCTGCCAGATATCAGCCGAACTATCGGTAAGCGAAGCCTAACTTTGGCACTTGTTTGGCGACTTTGGCCCGTAGCTGCCAGATGACAGCCGAACTATTGGGAAGCGAAGCCTAACTTCGGCACTTGTTTGGCGACTTTGGCCCGTAGCTGCCAGATAACAGCCGAACTATCGGGAAGCGAAGCCTAACTTTGGCACTTGTTTGGCGACTTGGGCCCAAAGATGCCAGATGTCAACCGAACTACAAGGTAGTAAGCCTAACTCTGGCACATATGTGGCAATTTTGGCCCGAAGGTGCCAGTTCGCAGCCGAACCATCAAAAAGTGAAGCCTAACTTTGGCATTAGTTTGGCGATTTTGGCCCAAAAATGCCAAATATCTGCCGAACTACGGGGCAGTAAGCCTAACTCTGGCATTTTTTAGGCGATTTAAGCCCTAAGATGCCAGATGATAGCCGAACTACCAGGCAGTGAAGCCTAAGTTTGGCACTTGTTTGGCGAATTCGGGCCAAAATACCCAGACTCTTGCCAAAGGAGGTCAGGTTTGGCTCTACTTTGGCTTCTTCGGGCTTTTCAATGCCCTAAATTCCCAGACGAAAGCCAAGTTTCGGCCCTGAACTCGGTGCTACCTGGGAGAGGTAGAAACGAGTACCACACACGGAGCGCAGACTTCCAACTGTTTATTTGGCGCAGACACAACAGTATATATAGCAGCAGCAATCAGTTTGCGGCGAAATAAGGTTTAAACATAACCATACAAAAAAGAAAATTCCTTGTCTGATAGTGAAACAGATTGTATGCTTATGCAGTCGTGATTCACGTCTTTTCTAAGGGCGACATACACGAGCATTGTAAACAGTGCATAGATAGCTGACAGTCCATCGTGAATTTTGAGGAGAGATTGAGCTGTTGTGATGTATTAGCCATCCGTCTGCTACCTTAACTGACGAGGAAATTATGTTTTAAAAATCTGCTCTTGCTAAGGGGTGAATCAGCGCGTTCCACTTGGGCCCCTGCTCGAGCTCCTTCCGCATTCTTTATTTCCTTCTTCTTCGTTTATGCGAGGTGAGAGAGTGCGCTTGCATGTGGTCTATGTCTTACTCTCCTTGTCTCCTTAACTTTTTGCGAACTATTTTTCAAGGTGTTCAATTAGTACCAGCTCACCACCTTACTACAATCATGCAACAACCAAAAACAATTACAACCTACACCATTCGCTAAAGGCAGTACCAAAGGGGAAAAAAACAGAAATTGGGTGAGGTATGAACACTATACGCTTACACTGAACAAAATATACCTCCCATAAACTGGCGAGACACTCCCTTAATTAAGGACATGCTTGTAAATTACTCCAGAAGCCCAGAAGCGGCGTCAAAAATTATTTTGCGGGCACACATTTTTACAATCGGGAGCGGTATGCTACGCATTAATCACTATCGGGTGAATTTACCACGGCACCAATTTTGGCAATTCTTTTCTTATTATGAATCGCGAAAACGAAAACGAAGTCGCTTGCAGACGACTGGGCGGCGGAAGCTACGGGCCTGCTCGATCAATCAATCGCTGCCGTTTGCCTGGCCCAGCTTTCCGGACGCAAATACGCACACAGAATCCCTCCGTAGTGTCAAACCTAGAGCTTCGGCGATGGAGGGGCACCGCGCTCTTCCAGACATTCTAGTTTACCAGTAAACAATACGGTTGAGGGAGGCAATCAAACCCCCCCCCCTTCCTTTTCCGCCTTTGCCTGCCTGCCTGCCTGCCTGCCTGCCCGCCCACCCACCTGCCCGCCCGTCCCCATGTGCCAAACATTTCCTCCGATTTTGATGGACCTGGAGAGAGTACGCAGCGTAAGCGCTCATCTGTGGCCGATAATAAGAGCAAGGATGGTGTGCTAACATCATTCGCGCACAATTAGTAATAATGGTAAAAGCGAGTGATCTAGAGACAATATCAAGCATTTTGAACGGAGGAAAGAATAATCTAGCCCTAACGAACAAAGAAAGGAACTTACTTTGGAACGACCGTGCCACGATCTTCGCTGTTGAGCAGATTCGACGTAGTTCCACGGCTCACAGTCGCTTCCTTCTTCTTCAGACACATTTGAAACTAGGGTGAACTCCACGCATCACGACTATTCGGCGAATTTACCTTAAAACAGAGATATTAAACACACAAGGCCAACCCGACCAGCGAAACGCGCACAAAAAAAGTTGTGGATTGAATTGGATTGCATTCGTTGGCTATTATGGACGCCTACACTCTTAGAAAAAAGGGTCAGTATAGTCCTCCCTAAAGGGAGGAACGCTCTTGATACATATGTTCCTTCAGAAAGGGAGAAACGTTCGTCCCTAAAGCAGGGGAGCAAAAGTTCCTCCGTCGCCTGCATCTTATTATGGCGGCCACGAATCGAGCAAATCGAGCTCAATAAGGCTTAACGAGAACACTAAGTCTATTGTACGGAGCGAGGAGAGCAGAAAATAAAAAAAAACGTAACACGAGCTTTCCGCGAACTGTATTTATTTCCGAAGCCGGCTTCCCCCTGCAGGTAAAGAAACTTACGTTTCGAAAGCATGCAGTCACTCAGTCTTCTCATTGTCAGCACAACGATGTTAAACGGAGACAACCGGAACCCAGTTCGCGCACTGTATGTCTTACCTTTGCTATTCCTCGAGCCACAATTCCTTCGTCAATCGTTGCGTCAACCGCACATCACGGAGGAGTGATAAACCATTCGCGCGCGAAACTAAACGCCGCTCTTAAAAAAAAGCAAATCCGAAGCAGCCTCTTGGCTCATTTCAGCACGGTAACACGATATTATGGCGTAGCCGCGTAGCGTAAAAGGAGGTTAAATCACTTGCCACAAGATGGCAGGGTCAAGCTGAGTAATTGCAAGTAGCTAGGCTAGGGGGCGATAAGTACCGCCCAATTCATGTTCTACAAAAAATATTTTATTTTCTCACGCCACCATAGCGCTTCGGGATCTTCGGGAGTCCCTATTATACACACATGTAGACACGTTAGGCATAGTACAAGCATCAGCTGAGCATACATTGAGCGCATACACATGCATCGTACATACAAACTTCATTACAGCAGCACGCTAACCCGATCACTACACCCGAGCTCTGCGTTTCAGTCTTTTGTACTGGTCGTTTTGAACGTGCGGAATTTTTCGGTGACTCCCTAAGCAATAAAAAATATTCACAGCATGATGATTTTTTTCAGCAATGTCATACATCTGAGAGTATTTTTAATGGCTCAGGGGGTGAATCTCTTATTAAAAAGAAAACGCTCGATCATGCCGTAATTATTTTAAAGCGAAATAAATCAAGCCGCTCCAATGCGGGTCCAAGCCATGAGTTTGTTTCCCCGCACGGCACTTCGTAGCCACTATATTGTAGTGTTTGTTTTTCTACTTGTGCTGTTCGCGCACGGCTGCAATTGCCGTCTTGAATTAATCTCTGTAGAGCAGATATTCACCCAGCTGGAAGTAATGCTTCACAGGCAGAGAAATCGCTTTTCGATCAACTTGAATGCAGTCAAAGCCGCGACTTGCGGCAAGTGTACGGAGCTACGTCAGCTACGCCGTGGCGAGCTCGAAAACTTCTAGCGCTCATTCCAGCGCGCCACTTGGAGGGCAGATTCTCCAGGAACCGTAGTATATTTAAACAGCAAAATAAAGGAAAGTTTTTGTTTTCGATTTTACCTGTTTTTTTCTTATTTTTAGTGCTAAAATTTCATTGTAAATATACGTACTTTCCGTCATAATTTCGTACTGTCCAGTCTTTTCCCCAGAGCGCAATCTCTCCCGGGGACCGACAGTCACATTGGCCACTGTGCGATAGGAGCTTACCGTTCAGACCAGCGTTCCAACATGACTATCCGCACGTCGATCGACTGCACCTAATTCCTCAAGTGGTTTGAAACTCTTTAATGTAAAGCGGAATGTCAACCTGCGACACCCCGCCCCCTCCAATCAAGGACCGACCAGCGGCATCAATGCCCGACAGTTTACGTCATCTCACCTTGTTGTTACACCACTGATACGCGAACACACGGTCACATCGGCGATAATTCCAGTCTTCTGTTCACTACGCACAACACTGCCATCACGATGTTGCTGCTATGTTGCTGACACGCAGAAGTACAGAACCACGTTGAACGCCGGTTGGCACTCGGCACGCGAAAACAGAACCGAATTCAGCACGGAAGGCACCCAGGCAGCCGGCAGGAAAACCTGCCTTCCTAGGACGCAGTTCCTGCGATTTCCATAACGTCGAAAACGTCGACACAGTTCCGCGTGGTTCCGGTACTGTAGTTCCGCGTGGCACTCCAGAAACGGCCATCTTAACCGGTGTACGCAGCGCTGCTGGCACTGCTCCGGAACTTCGCTGTTTCTAGCGGCTTCGTGTGCTCGTTTGATAAAATTAGTGGTAAAAACGTCAATGCAACCGAAATGTTCTGCACGTTTGGACTAGAAGAAAGAATTACAGGCGGCCTTCGCTGCCACTGAAGCTCAATCAACTTAACAACATTTATTAAACAACGTGCGCTCGTGCTCGGAAAACGAAACCGAAACGTCTCGTTCCTCCCTTCTTCTCATGTCCGCTTGGAGGCGCGCCGTTGCTACCTTTTTCCTCCATTTTTTCTTAGAGCGCGCTTTTTTTTCTTTATGAATGTCGAAAACTCTACGGGAAAAGAAACGACTGAAGGACCGACCTCCTCGTCTTGGCCCCTGCGTCAACGGCTTAGCTCCAACCTGGGTGCCCAAATCCTGTTTATCAAACAGCGTGCTGTTGAAGCTTGTAGCAATGATATTTATATAGTTTTCCTTGGCGTCGGTGGATATTAAGGACTTCAATTTTTCCTTCCATCGGTCTGGGCTTTGTTTATTTTTGTTTTGATACATTAAAAAAAAACTAACAAAGAAAAACAAAAACAAAAAAAAACTTCGCTTCTTTTCAGGGACCGAACCCTCGACCGCTTGATCAGTAGCAGAAGCGCGATGTTCTGCCCCTGCATCAAATGTACAAGAAGGAACCCTCGCTATTCCTTTCGTCGTACCTTCCGTTCCTCCCTTCTCAGGGGGGCGTGTCCAACGCAAGGAGGAACAGTCACTTTTGCTACCTTTCTTCTCCTTTTTTCCTTAGAGTGTAGCGACTTTACAGAGGCTATGTTCGCGTATCTTAAACACGCTTGCAATAAAACGATCAGCAAAGCGCATTAAAAAAACTATTAGGAGACACAGTAATAATAAATATTGAGCCTTTCAACAATGCCACTTTATTAGAAATACGATCCTGAACAGGTAGCAAACAATTAAATACGAGACTAACCGCACAATGTATCGAAACGAATTAAAAAAAAAACATAATTTTTTAAACAACGACTCTTCCCGTTGGGCTATTGGCTTAGCTTGTTAACGCGTGGTGCTGCTGATTGTGTGGTCGGTGGTTCTAGTCCAGGCGGAGTTAAGTTTTTTGTGTTTTTTTTTAAAGTTTTTGTTTGTTTTATTGTTTTACATATTTGCTATGTTCTTTGCAGTCGCCGGCCCCCTACTTTAGGGTAAAAATCACGCAGAATGTGGAAATAGAAAGTGCGAGTCCAAAAAAGTTTTTTTATTCCCGTTCCTCTGGTGCGTTATGTCATTAAACATAAGCTATCGGTGGCAGATCGTCTGGCTATGTGAACATTTGAAATATTTCTGTTAGATGATCATAACTACCACAGAAAACAGTCGATTCCTGCGTGAAATAGAATCCTGAAAAAGTACCGTTCGGCGTTGTAATTTTTTTTTTTTTGGCGTTCGTGTTCGGATTCTCAATATCCTGAATGTGTTTTCCTCACCGCACTGTTTCTTCTCTCGTTGTCGCGGTAAAACACGCCAGCCTTGGCACGCTGGGATCAAATACGCCAGCGTCGGCAGTCATTTACGAAGAATTTATCAACGCAAACATTTCCCCTCGCTATTCATGCTATTTATGCAGCAGTGAGTGATGTAATAAAAAAAAAAGACTTACAAAACAAAAAGTTATGTTTTGCCTGATTTGTAGAATATATCTTGAGGCGCACATCCACGGGCTTTCCATAGGCCTCACACATGTCCCGTGTAGCAACACAGCGCGCTCCCCTAGCGTGTGGCATCCCTACAGCAGCCCGCACAATGTCGTACTTGTCCTATGGGATCCTAGGCTCTATCTCCACAGGCTGTGAGGTACAAACAGCAACCCACAGAATTTATTACATGTCCCATAAAAGCCAAGGTTCTATCCCCACAGACTCTGTCGGTTACCTAAAGAACTCCCAGAGGCTGTGGGGATTGCCCAAAGGAGTTCCCACAGGCTGTGTGGGCTACCCAAATGAGCCCTTACAGGCTGTGCGGGGTACCCAAGGAACCCCACACAGTAACCCACATGTCCCATAGGCCAAAAGGCCAGACCCCACAGAGATTTTAGGACACCCATACACCCCATGGGTGCCCCATAGAGACCTCTAGGACCCCACACAAATTCTCTGTGGGTGCTCTCTGGGCATTTGGACCAGGGATCGATGTCCAGCTGCGCTGGCGACGTACCGTCTTGCTGAGGTGGCGAGGATTCGTCAGTAATGGCGGCGATTTCGGCGGAGTTTCGGAGTTCCTCGACGTGGCGAACGGCTGCAGCTTCTGTGAGGTGTTGCGTTTCATTCCGGAAGTTCGTCACCAGGACCACAGTGCGGCCATCCTGAAGTTCAGCTACTCCTCGTGCGACGACTATTCCTCTTCCTGGAAGTAACTGGAGGTTGCCTTCCAGAACAACTTCGCTGCGGGTAGCTGCATCGGTCACGACGATTACGACAACACTTGATCGCGGCGGCAAGTTCACGTGGTCGGCAGCACCTCGGACGGCGGCTGACGCTGCTAGGGGTTTCTCTGAAGGCAGAACAGGCTTGCGCAGCGTCAATCTCTTCTCACCTAGGTCGATGACGGCGCCGTATGCACACAGGAAGTCCATGCCGAGAATGACGTCTCTGGAACAGTCTTGTAGAACGACGAACTTCACAGGGCACGTCTCACCGTGGATCTCGAAGCGAGCAGTGCATCTCCCGACTGGTGTAATGAGGTGTCCTCCGGCGGTTTGTATTTGAGGTCCATCCCGCGGCGTCATGACTTTTCGAAGGCGGCGGGAGAGCCTCCCACCCAAAAGGGAGTAGTCTGCTCCGGTGTCGACGAGTGCCGTCACGTCGTGGCCGTCGATGATAACGTTGAGGTTATTCGACACTGTTACAGAAACGTCGTTTCGGGGCATTGCGGCGTTTGAGTGGGAGAGCTCCGACAATCTTGGAGGATCTTGGCATCGTTCGTCATCGGCAACGCCACCTCCCGGCATTGCCGCGCCTAGTTTTCCCGACGGGAAGCGATGGGTGACAGGCTGTCTCGGCGAGACCGGCGGAAGGGCGATGGTGAGCGTCGAGGAGATGGAGAACGGTATACCCGGCGGGGAGACGACTCAGGAGATGAAGAGCGGCGGAGGTAGTCGTTGATGTCCCAAGGTCGCTCTCCAAGACGTTGTCGAGGGTCGTTGAGCGCAAACCCTCGTAGGCCCAGCTGGCGGTAGGGGCATTGTCGGTAGATGTGGTCCGCTTCGCCACAGTGGTAGCACATGTGGCGTCGATCGGCCGTCCTCCGAACGTCGGTCTTCCTCGCACCACGCTCCTCTGGGCGTGGAGCATACTGCGGCGCCGAAGCCTCACGTCTGCGAGCTGGTTGGTAGTGTGCTGTGACGGGAGGTTCTCTCTTGGCGGCGGCGTCGTAGGTCAGTACCGGCTGTTCGGGAGCCACTGCGACGGGGACCTCTGGCAAGAGGGCCCGCTCTACCTCCTCGCGAACAGCCTCGGCGATTGAAACAGCGGCGGGTCGTTCTGGAGAAGGGAGCAACCGATTAAGTTCTTCTCGAACCACATCCCGAATGACCTCCCGAATGTTCTCGATGCCAACTTCGCCGAGGCCAGGGAGGGAAGATGGAAGGGATGAGGTGGCAGATACGCCGGCGTGTCTCTGATAATGACCCGCCCTGGCCGACAGCGCTCGTTCAATGTTAGATGCCTCAGCAACAAATTCATCTACGGTGGTCGGTGGATTGCGAACGAGGCCGCCAGAAATCTCGCTTTTCACGCCTCTCATGAGGACGCGCAGCTTCTTGTCTCCGGCGGCTCCAGGGTCGGCACGGGCGCACAGGCGAGGGACATCTTCAGTGAAGCTTGTCACGCTCTTGTTCAGACCTTGGTATCATCTTTGAAGGATGTCCTCGGCTCGTTGACGTCGGTGCGGGTTTGTGAAGGTGCGCTTTATCTCCTCCACCCATGCCTCCCACGTCGTGAGGTAAGCCTCGTGGTTCTCCAACCATTGTCTTGCCGTTCCCTTCAGTGCGAAGTAAAAGTTTTGGAGGCGCTGTTCTGCCGTCCACGCGTTGTAGCGGGCCACACGTTCGTAGTGCTACAGCCAGTCTTCTACGTCCTCATAGACTTCACCGTGGAATGGCGTCGGCACACGGGGAACCACAGGCAGGAAGACGTAGGACGATGCTGCTTGGGGGTTTTCCGTCGGCTGGGCCGTGGAGTTCATCGGCGGCTTCGGTAGCTTCTTTGTTTTGTCCGGTAGTGGTGCAAACTCAGGGCGTTGTCCTTGCAGGCGCTGGCTTGCCCGAAGCCCTGCCTCTTCCATGAGTCGACGACTTGGAGTGGGACTTGCCGAACGGGTCCTCGGAGGGGTACGGTTGAAAAACATAGAGTGCCTACCCAGCACCTCCATCAGAATATGACGAATGACAAGTGATGAGGCGGCAAATGACTGAGTGAACTGAACGTTTAAAGGGGCGAACTTGTGCCCCAAAAAATAAAAAGAGAACGAAAGATAATAACAGAGCGTCGCGGGCGGCGAAGGCGGCGAAGCAGCAGGATCGAACGCTGAGGCGAAACTGACCCCACTCGCCATGCGGAGTCGCGTATGTACCCTAGTTGGTTTCTGGATCATTCGGCATAGAACTTACGGTGCGTAGAACTTTCTGAAGTTGATCCGACGAGAATGTTCTCAAACTTACGATAGGGCCAAGTTGAAAGTATAAATAAAAGGACAGTCCCCTGGCTGGAATCAAACCTACACCTTCAAGCGACAGTCAAGCGCGGTAATCACTTGGCCACGAACGGGCTTGCTCGCCGAGTGGAGTGTCAGTTAGGTCACCGTGCTTTGCAAGTGTGATTGCCAGTAATTTTCTTTACACGACAAGCTATTTTATGTGCGCGTTTTATTTTAACCTCTTGATTGATTCAATCATCAAGTTCTGTTCAACTGTCATGTTCTTACGTATAACGGGGTATTTATTGAACTGTTAATTAAGTAGTGCCTTTGACACTGGTGAGCTGAAGAAGGAGGCCGGCGGTGTGATTTATAAATTGTAAATATTATGGAGGCAACATGGATACATTTATAACTAAATATTTCCGTGCCGCAAATATCGTTATTCTTAAAAACGTTTTTTGTTTCTTTTTTTCAAATCAAAGTAGAAATATTGGTGTGGACTTAAATGGCGAGATGGTAATTCTTAAGACTTCTTAAAGCTAGATGAAAGGTTGAGGGACGCCATGATGTTGCAAGTGTAGAGTTAAGCAATTTATGAAATAACCTTCGTACTAATTCATTATTGTTTAAACAACTATAAATATTTTAATCTAGATCGATCGAGCTCTGAGTAAGGACAAGTCGGACGAACAAAACAATAGTAAACGCCTGGGCCGTCTTTCTAGAAACAGCGTCTCAGCTGAGACGGGGGAAAGAAAGCACTGTCAAAGCCAGCGTACGAGCTGAACGGGACTCAAACCTCGACTCAAGACGCTCGTGCGTCCCAGCCTTTACAGTGCTTTTTTTTTCAGCCAGTCTCAGCTGAGACACTGATTCCAGCAAGCCGGCCCCGGTGTCTAACCTGCGCAACTATTTATTTTAGAATGCAGTACTAAGTTTTTTTAGATACAAAATAATGAAAAATAATTCACTGGAAAAGAAAGTTTATAATATGGAAAGTAAACATAAAAAAAGTCGGTAGGCCTTTTCGAGGTTTTATACTTGCAGAGCAACTGAGCCGATTAATCGAATAGTTAATTAAAGGGCGGCGAATAATAATGAACCTATGTTTTATTTTGATATTCATTATTCACAAGCGTAAGAGAACTGAGAGCCTCTGAAACCCTTCAGCTGAATCCAAACCCCCGCTTCTGTCTCTTTCAGGATCCTGTGGCCAGGCCCCTGCGTGGAATCTCTTTGCCCAGAGCTCTGCCCTGTCCACTACCGAGCCTGCGCCGAGTCTGTCTAGGCCCCTCTTGTTGCACAATTCTTTTAAATCTTTTTATTCGATTGAAATAAATTATGAACTGTCAAACGTTATGAACAATTCATTTGCATGCTTTAATGATTTCGAAAGTGTCCAAATATGGTAAAATTGCGGCATTTATTAGATTTTAGTATCAGAAAGAAAACAGTGCTTAAGAAAAAAGGGCAAGGGAGTTGCTTGGTTCTCTGCACTGTTTTTGTGACACTGGTTAGAACACTGACTGAAAAATGGCATCCAATAATGTCATAGACAATGGATGCAAAAAATAGCCAGTGTATTAGACTAGATGCCAATATTGAAATAGCCAATATTTAAGCCAATGTTGCAAGAGCCAGTGTGTAAGGCGCTGAATGCCAATGTTAGTTCAGCCAACGGTGAAACCTCTATGCCAATATTGGATAAAAAAAGCGCAAACCACGTTGGTTCAACGTGGGCTAGAACGTTGGCAAACCAGTGGTCCAAAATTGGCACGAATGTTGGACCACCATTGGATCGGGTGGCGTTTTCGAAAATGCCAACGTCAGACCAATATTGAAACCATTGTTTTTTGCCAACATTGGGCCAACGGAGGCCCAACAATGGTGTGCTGCCTGGGGCCTCCCCTTGAAGAATATTTGGAGAATCCACAGCTCTGGGCGCATCAAGGTGGATTACTGCGACAGTTCAGCCAGACTGAACCAACGCCAGTGGCCACGAACCAGGCAGAGTCAAAGTTCACGTGCACTGAAGCTCTGGATCTGTGCCTTTCCTGGGCATACACTAGTGTTGTACACGTTCCTCAAAAAAAGGAACAAAAGCTCGTTCCTCGTTGCTTCTGATTTTGAAACGCATTCCCGTTACAAGTTCCATCCGTGAAAAAGGAACCCTTTCCCAATACAGTTAAAAAATGGAACGTATCGTTACATATACGTTACATTTGTATTTTGGGGATTATTATATTCAATTAGATAAGAAAGCTTGTTTTGTTGTTTTACCTATTCCATCAAATGGCAACATACGAATTCGAATGCTGAATGACACCAGGAAAAAAAAAGAATGAAACAAGGTTTCATTTGTTTACATTTAAAGATTTCAGCTTTCGGACATTTTCATCTTTGTCATGAGGGATTCAGACGAGCCAAATGTACTGTTACCCCACTTTGCACGAGCGTTTTACAACAACCTCACACGTTTCAATCTAACAAATTCCCTTGTCCGAACTTCACAACACTAGCTTCTCGATAAACAGCACTTGCTTCTCGAAGTTTCTGTCCACAAGACCAGGACATGAAGAAGAGGGTAGGGATTTTGGAAGGCCGGTTTTGAAAACTGCCAGTCTTTTGTAAAGGTTGTATATGTTGCTCAGCTTCGCACGGCGTTTCGCACGGGAGTCAAGAGATGGCGCAACGAACGCCGCCAACGAACGAGCCTACGCCTCACTCAACGCAGGATGGCAGGCGAGCTCGGAGGTCGTCGCCTGAACTCCGTTCGGAAGCGTCGGCGGACTTCTTTCGTCCTATGGCACTCCCCGTACCAAAGTACGACCTAAGCTCGTTCGCTGGGAGTTAAACGCACCATACCGACGTCAAACGTAAGAAAACAGCGCGAATAACAGTCGCACAACCAAAGACAGTTGCGGTAGTAAAGACGAACTGCAAAGCAGACGACATCGATCAGTACCCCGAAAAAAAAAAAACTGTCAAAATAACCCGACAAATCGTTTTTTTAATTGATTATGTGTCCATTCAATGGGTTTTATTAGCAAGGATGATAAAATAATGCATTGCCAACTGATATCAGAAAAGCTCGCGCCGCTTTTGAGTCGAAAAGATCGCCTGCTAAAGGGCCCGCCCTCGGTGCCGTCTGCTCGTTCGTTGGCTGCAGTTGGCGTCGCGACCGCTTGCGCCATCTCTTGCCTTCCGTGCGAAACGTCGCCGTGTTATTTGAAGACCGGTGGCGTCGCTGCGTTTCCATAGGAGCAAAGCCTTTTTCTTTCTTTACTTTTTACTCAGGTAAGTTCGTTCTTTGCAAATTTTACAAAAAAAAAATGCACCATCTGTGGGCAACGCTGCACAAAGTCGTAGCGCGATAGGTTAAGAAACCAAATTTTCCGGTCGATTTAAAGAGCTTGCCGTCTCCTTGTTTCACCCTGTAGTTTCGGTTTTCGCTCGGCGTTAGTTCGTCAGCTATGACGGGGTGCTGCGCTTTCGGGTGCAGCAACCGTAACAGCGACGGCAAGAAATTCTTCAAGTTCTTCAGCATTCCATTCGACAAGCACGGCACAGCTCGCCGAAAGGTTTTAGTGTGTGTGTGCGCGCGCGCCTCATTAGTTTTACTTATCTCGCCGTGTGCAAGCTAGTCATTTATTGTGATAGCCACGATTCAAGTTTTAGCATCTGTGCCTTAATAATTTTATGCATCTCGCTGTTGAATTTCGTGTAATCTAGTCAAGTACTTTGAGCTATATATAGCTGGGATTCAGCGTGTAGTATCCGTGCCTTAATATATTTATATATATTACCGTTGACTTTTGTGCAAGCTTGTCATTCACTTTCTGATAGCTGGGATTCAAGTTCTAGTATCTGCATGCCTTAATGCTTTTATGTACCTCGCCGTTGACTTTAGTGCAAGATAGTCATTCACTTTGTGATACGAGATTCAGCCTTTAGTCTTGGAATCTTTTCTATATGTCCGTTGACTTTTGTGGAAGCTAGTCATTCACTTTACCATAGCTGGGATTCAACTTCTATTGTATCCGTGCCTTAATATTTTTATGTATCGCCATTGACTTTCCAAGCTATTCATTCACTGTGTGATGGTTGAGTTTCAGTTTCTTGTAGAGGTGCCTTGATGTTTTCAGTTACCTCGCCAGTGAGTGCAGTAGAAGCAGAAGCTCCGTCTTCAGCACACACTTGTCGCCGTCTGCCATCATTTCGCTGTGTAAGCTCTTTCTTATCAAAAGCCAAAGCTAGTGCTGGCCTGGAGGTGGAGCTTCTAAAGGTCTACATAGACAGGTTAATGGCTGCTTCATACAGTTGCGCTTCGCTGTGCTACATTGCGATCACTTGAGAAGGCACGAATTAGATTGTAACAGGATTAGTATAATCCTCTTTGAATTGTGACTCAGACCCTCACAAGTGATCTGAGCACAGCGAAGCAACTCTGTGAAAAGTAGCCTTAATAGCCTGTCTTTTTTAGTCCCTGTGATTCGGTGTGTTGTAAAACAATAATATGCATTACCTGTGACTTAATTTTAGTTTTAATCTTTTTTTTGTTTAGTTTTTTAAACAGTCACTGGCAGCAGAGACTTGAAGGCCTATGTGGCGGTTATTTGCAGTAATAAAGAAATGCTTTCAAGAGCCAAGATTGTTCCATGTCATCGCTTGATGAATAAAACAAGATTATTTTAGTTGGGGAAACGACGGTCCATAAAGGGTGCACTGCTGTGAAAAGATGTCGTGCCTCTAATAATCCAAGTAACCTTACAAAGTCTTCGTAATGAGTCGAGTAAGCTGGCAATGTCTGGTAAAAACAAAGTACACACAAGGCATCACAAGACATTTTCAAAGTTTTCAAGTTCGGGTTTTCGCTCGTTCTGCTAAGATTCTTTTACGCAGAATATTCCGATTTCGTTATGCAACGTAGAGGGTGAAAGCTCCCAGCTGCGCCTTTGCAGCAATAGGGATCAAATGTTAGTAGATCGTTTTGCGCAACTATTAAAACACGTTGCGCACGCTAAGGACGACTATCGTTAAAAAGGGAAACATTTTTTTTTTATTATCTAGACCACAGAAATCTCCGCTTAACATGAACTAAGCGCAAACTTTACAAGTGGAGGCTCCTTACTTTCGATCGCGCGTCGGCTGCGTGAACGCTCGTGCAGCGGGAGCCCGAGTCAAAGCTGCCCGCTCACGTCTGAGGCATCTTTGGTTTGGTCTATGTTAAGGTGAGACGAAGTACAGTCGCTTTGAGGAGAGTGCGTCACTTGTGAAAGAAAAAAAAAAAAACAGCAATCGCTTCATGCTTACGTGTCACGTCTTGCCTCCCTTACGAAGCGACGAAAGAACGCGCGTGTGATTTCCCTTCTTTGCGTCTGGGGCACGCGTGCGGTGATAAAAAAACACTGTCTTCAATCGTACCTAAGTCACTGTGCAACATACAAGAGTTCGCTGCTGCACTAGAAAGCGGCTTTGCTCGCGCAAGAGCGAAACAGCCTGACTCCGGTAGCATAGTAGCGTAGACCGTGCTCGCATCGCGTGCCCATTTTCGCCCTAGTTCGCGTTTTCCAAGCCGTCAAGTCGTTCTGCTGATATCTCGGAAGTCTCTGTAGTCAATTACGCATTAAACTAGAACTCGCGACAGAAATGCAATCGCGAAACACGAAAACTAACGGAAACAACCTTCCACCGCATTGTATCCAAGAGAGAGCGCCACTGTTGACGCGCGAGCGCGAGAGAGAGAAAAGAGGGAGAGGAGGGAGGAGAAGTCGCTACCTTTCTTATAAAGGGGCCTTACCCGCAACGGATCGAATGCGCCATCTACCGGGAGCTCGGGGAAACGTTTTTGACGCGTGACCTTATCTGGTCGCATCCTCCTCTCCCTGTCTGCCGTAATGTCCTCACCTAAGTCTTCTTACACCGTACCCGAGACACACCTCATTCTTGGTGGGAAAGTCACAGGCTTTTCGCGGGATTTGTTTGTCGAGGGAGCCAACGCAGGAATCCTGTTTGCGATGGAAGTTTTATGCTCAACAGCGCCAAAGCTCCAATAACAAGCTCGTGGAAACACCCGTTAAAATAATGATACAAAACTAATACTTGAGTAACACACGGATAAACGTTAAGCTAAAATAAACGAACGGTGACACACACAGCTTCTTTGTAAATTATTCTGAAGTTCCAAAAGTTGTTGATTCTCACGCACCGATTCAGTCTTGAGCAGTGTTGAAGGCTTAGAGCGAGAGCTACAGCCCCTTAGAGCTAATCAGACTTAGAGAGGCAAAGCACGTGACGACCCTTACCAAAGTTAGGGAAGCAGAGAGAAAAATCTGGATGTTTGAAAATATCTGAACTTAAATGTATTTTATATAAATTCGGATATTTTGATATAAATATGATTTATAAGTTTGAAATGCATTAATTTGATTTAAATCTTTATCCATTCAAAATTAATATTTATCACCAATTGTATTTTTATCATCGCAGAATTTTTTTTTTCAATTCATCCGATTATTAAAAACAATGCGGACGTAATAATTGCGGTACATTTAAGGTACACTTCAATTTCCAACTTTTTTTTTATGTAAATCCCGCAATACTCGAACAGATGCCGCTCGAAATTTTCTGTATTAAAAAAGTTTGAATAGCATGTTTTACGGTTTAATTTTCCTGCAAGACGTCATTTTGACGTTTTTGTTTATTTCGTACGCGTCATAATTTGCTTGTGTAAAACAGAGCCACACACTTCATTCTTAAAAACTACACTGTCACAAGCATCACCTCACTAAAAAGAAAAAAACTGGGACTACCCCCTCTTGCAGGCAGAAGGAAAATCTCAAAACTTGCATCATTACATACTTTGTATTACCACTGCGCATCAAAGAGAGAACTGTATTGCCGGGCGCTGCACCACATATTCCCGCGCGTAGTGACAATACGCAAAAACTTTATTTGGTCACTCCACGAACAAACCTTTTTTTTTTTTTCAAATTCTCACCACTACAGTTAGCTACATATGAATGGAACTCCCTTCCTGAAAATACTGTAATCATCCAAGAATCCTCTAGTTTCAGAGCTCCTCTTACCCCTTACTCCAAGCAACCGTAACATCTGTTTTCTTGTTTATTTCTTTTATGTTTGTGTTTTGAATTGGTTATGTGGCACTTGGCCCCCCCCCCCCCCCCCTTCTTATGAAAGCCCCTATGGGTGCCATAAGGGTATAATAAAAATAACTGAAATGTAATGATAAACCACCACTCAACTTACGAATAACGTAGAAAAAACGCTCAACGTTCCGATTTGGCCAGAAGTGCCCTGCGTTTGGCTCGTGTTCAGCCCACTGCAATCTTTCTTGCTAGTTAATTATTTGATTTAAACACAAAACAACGTCACATATCATTATTTTTTCAATAAAAGGCAAAATCTAAGTAACAACTATGTGGGACTTTTTTAGTTAAAGGTTTTATTCAAATCTCTACACGAAGGCTAGTGTGATTTGGAGCACAATCTATATCATCATTTGAATTTCGATTTAAACCATCTTGATTTTTATACTCACACTTCAACAGGACCAAGAGCGTAAACAAAGCCGTTTGAGAAGAGCAGACGGAGTAACTCTCCCCTTAATCCAACCTGCCTCTGGGTGACAAATGGTGAATTTGCGTGGCGCTTTGTGTGCGCTCTTGAGCGCGATTTCCAGAGCGCGAAAGATCGGGTTGTTGAAAAAGAGTGTGATGACCTGATCGGATGGTTCTTCCCGAGTGCGCCCCTTCCTCTCAGAGCACTCCCTTGCGCTCCATATCTAGCCATCGGAGTGAGAATCGGCGCAGGCGTCACGTGGCACGATAACTGAGTCACGTGATTTTGTTTATGATGGTAGAGGCGGCAGTGGTGGTGTGCGGCAAGACGGCTTTGAAAATCTAGCTTTACAAAGTGCTTGTACTAATATTGGTGCAAGGATTGCAACGAATGGGACGACATTCGCTTGTGACAGTAGTATGAAAAATTGGGGTGAGTTGTATTCCAAGTTTCTAGCTTTTAAAAAGTCGTTCTTCTCAAGGTGGTGAACCCGCTAAGCTTAATTGTTGGAAGATCAACTCATAGATTTTTACCGGGATTTGTGAACTCTCTAAGCAATTTTCGGCTTTAGTAGATATGTGTTCGTAGATTAGCGTTGTAAAACAAACAGACGTCAGACTTTAATTTGCCATGTTTTGTGTCACATGACAATACGCGTGATATCGTGCGGGTGATTTTGCAAAATATTCAGCTGAGACGAAGTTGTGGTTTGTTTACCATCTGTAATTTACCATTCTGCCGTCAGCTGTGAGACGGTTTGGAATTTACCGTCTTCTTATTCTAACGTCACAAATGTGATTTTGTGAACTTTTTATGGGAAAATCGGGCACATTCCTTGTATAGCTCACGACATTCAACTTTATGTAGTTGTTGGCTTCGTCGGCCACAATTCTCGCCGTGAAAAGCTTTCAAAATCGCTTGTAACTTTTCAGGTAAAATAACGTTTTCTTCTGAAACTTTAGCGACTGGTCCGGCCCGGTAGCGCAGTTTGGCGAGAACAAGTGTTTTAAGCTTTAGAGAAAAAGAAAGAAAAAATATTGAATTGAGTGACCGATCCTATCGGGTTCATTATGTGACACGCGATGAGTTGAGAACTATTTCCAAACGTTACCGTTCCTTTTAACACGCCACGCCGATACGCAGAAGTGTCTAGGCCAACTGAGCGGTAATTTCATCATGTTGCGAGTATAACGTTTGATCAGTTATCCATCACAGGCTGTAAAGATATTTTGTTTACAAATTACCACTTTCTAGAAGGTATATACTTCCGTGACTGGCCCGAAAACCTCGGTGCGCTCTGTGTAGAGTAGTTGAATTCGGCTGAAAAAGTATCCGGAGCAGATCTGGAAGCGAGGTCAGCGATCCCGGAAGTGTATTTTACGTAGAGGGGGGGGGGGGGGGGGGGCTAGCGGTCGAAATAAAAGGGGGTTGGGTGGGGGAGGGGAGTGAAAAAAAAATTGAAATTGAACAAAACAAGCATTACTAATATTTTACTGTTTATAGAAGGTTTTTTATCACGACCTATCGCGTGTGTCCATAAATTCAGACTAGGACCAGTACGCCCCTTCAAAGTCATCAACATTTCAACCTGATATCGTTTCACGACCAGTGGCATCACACGGGGGGGGGGGGGGCGGATTGCCCCGGTTGCAGCGCTCAGGGGGGTGTCGCTGCGGTTCACGAGAGCGCCGGTGGGGGGGTCGCGGCGGGCCACGCGAGAGTGGGGGGGGGGGGGGGGAGGAGTTACGGCGGGCCACGCGAGAGCGGGAAGGGGGGGTGTCGCGGCGGGCTACCGCCCCGGGTGCCGCTGACCCTCGTGACGCCACTGTTCACGACCCCTTTAATTACTGACTTGAACAATAAAGCAAAACATACAACAAAGTAATCTTGATGGTTACAGTTCTTTGGGCTCAAACCACCTCGTCCACCCTCTTCTAATAACTGAACTCTCGTGTCCCAAACTAACCGACTTCTGCATAGAAATAATACAAGAAATAATTAAGGCTGAATGTGATTGTAATATAGCAACCACTGTCGGTTTGGGTACATTCAAGGGTATCTCTCATGACGATCAAGGAGGTATTTCAAACTCCTCTCCTACATGCTGTCTGTTTTAAGGGTAAAGTGTTTCAATTAGTTTTGAAAATGGTCTTGTCTTTTCTAAGGTCAGCAATTTAGAACTTCGCAGCTGCTTAGACGTATTACTGTAAGCCAGAGGTGGCCAGGCTTACCTGGCCAGAGGTGGCCAGGCTTACCTGGCCAAAACCACTAAACTTTCAAGGGCCGCCTGAAAGAGGGCTGCCTGTAGGAGAAAAGGAAGAAACGAAAGGGGATGGGGGGTGTGTTTGGTATACTCGGTAGCCACGAGCTGCACTTTAACACGCAAAAATCCGCGTTTTGGCCACCCTGCTCTAAGCTACGAATAAAAATTCATACCTCAGAGGCTCGTAAAAAACTTGCAGCGTTCATATCACTCGATGGCAGAAAAGATGTCTCGCACTGGCAAAGCAGACACGGTCTCCAGAGCAGTTGCTTGCAGTCGCTGCCTCTCGAAAACGTTTGGGGGACATCTCAAGAGCCTGCTCCTTGAAATGCCTGTTTGTGGTTACAAAGGAATGCTTCGGGAGATTCACCAATTTTTATTTTTGCTTGTCTTAAACTTGTCGTTTCAGAGGAAACTTTCCATATGCCACTAAGCTAAAATATGAAAAATATACAACAAAATAATGTGTAGCATGTATGTTGCTCGTGTACCCTGCGGCAACGCTTGCTTGCCTTCCAACACACCACTGTCCGTACAACGCGTCAAGGGGGCCCGAGTGCCATAGAGAACTCCGTGGCTGTCCTTCCGTCTGGTTTCAATCAGAGGAGACCTCAAAGGGACCGCCAGCGTCGACAACTTTGCTCCCCCCGACAACGAAGATGGGAGGCAAGGTTTACATTTTGTTGCTCTAGCACAGTATTTTACAACGGGCTAACAAACATCAGCTCGTCTAAAGAAGGTAACTTTGCGGCATCCCTCTTTCCCCGTATAAAAAGGGGAGGGGGGTGGCACTACGTAAGAAAGCCAGGGCCCAGAAGCTCCTCTGAGTTTTGTTCCTCCTTTAGGTCTGAGATGTTCTAAATTAAACCGACTAGTATTTTTTCTCAAATTTTCGTGGACCAGCACAGGCCCTGGGCTGCAGCCCCCTTAACCCGCGCCTTAATTCTGCCCTTGGGGAGAGGGAGGCCTTGAGCCAAATGCACTGGGGCTCAGAATATTGCCCAGCACCCCCTGGAAAATGTCATTGGTTGCTAAAGCCCCCGTTGCCCCCCCCCCCCCCCCGGGTTCCGGAGTCTCTGAGCGAGGTGGAAGAGCTCCATAGGTTAAGTCAGAAGAGAAAGGCGACCATCCGAGTTCGCCATAAGATGTCGCTTTTCACCCCCTAAAAAGTAAGTTCGTAGCGAGAAATTCGTACAAAATCAGCTTTCCGTTTTTTGCCACCCGTGGCATGTTAAGAGTTGCTGGGAAGCTCCACCCATCTCCTTCCACTTTATCAGAGTGAACGTTAAGGACGAGGCGACCTCTTTTCCATCCTTGGCTCTGCTAAATTGGAAAGAGATGGGAGGAGCTCCCCCATTAGCTCTTGGTCTGTCACCGACTCTTGATGTCTGCGACTTACTTTAGGTGGTGACGCTTCTTTTCTAGGGCAGCGGCTAAGTAAGGGTCGCAAATGCACGCCGGTATACCAGTTGCTGCCCGTGAGAAAATGTCAGATATGGCCCTGATATATTTTATATATGGCCATATATGATATATGCCAAATGTGGCCATATGTGCCATATATCGCCATATGTGCCATATATGGCCATATGTGCCCATATATGGGCAAGGCGGCACGACAACGATGCGGTCACCATCGAACCCCTTCTTGTTTCTGCTGCAGGTGTTCGTCTTGATTGCCCTTCCTTCAAGCTTCAATCACCATGAACAGTCCAAAGCCGAGGAGTGCCAGCTTTTCTCGGACCTAACATCAATTTACACTTTCAACGTCGAGTCGGGGACTGTCTTTGACGAGCGAGTTTTCGCTTTTGTGCAATCGGTGGCATCTTCCTGCAGCGGCGCTTCGTCATCGACATGAACGACAGTTTCGACATACGCCCTCAACGGTATCAGCTTCAGTGGGCAAGGTGGCACGACAACGATGCAGTCACAAACGAACCCCTTCTTGTTTCTGCTGCAGGTGTGTAAACCGTTTTACTGCTGTCAAATCAAAAGCAACTATTTGTGCTTGGTAGTGCGGCCTTGCCCGGGCGAGTTGTGTGAATGTCTGCTTGGTTGTTTTGATGCGTTCTGTTTATTTATACTTTTACTGAGCGGGGACGTAGAGTTAAATCCGGGGCCGACCGTAAGTGAGCAGTTAGAAACTTTTCTCCTAAGCCAACGGGATATGTCGGCAAGACTGGCGTCAATAGAGCAAAAGCTAGAACAGTCAGCTGCCAGTGCTAATGAATGGCTAACTTCAATTGAGCATAGAATTGATTCACTTTCTTTTTCAGCCCAGATGCTTGAACAGTGTGAAGCCACTATTGACAGCTTGAAATGCCAGGTCGTGACGTTATTTGATAAGGTTGACGACTTGGAAAATCGCAGCAGCCGGAACAATTTAATTGTCTATGGAATAAACGAGGAAGATAATGAGACGCTTGCTTCAATAAAAAAGGCGGTAATAGAGGATCTTTTTAAATCGAAAATGGGAGTAAATATTGCAAGCGTTGAGCGCATACACAGACTAGGTAGAAAGGCGGCAAACAAGTCAAGACCAGTTATCATTAAATTTTTTCATTACAATGAAAAAATGCTATTGATGAAAAACGCACCTAAACTTAAAGGTACTAAGATATCGGTATCTGAAGATTACTCCCGTCGAATTCAAGCGATCCGAAAACAGCTGTCAGACGGTTAAAGATAACAGAACACCAGATGACAAAGGCTTTCTTCGCTACGATAAACTTATCTTAAACAAGGACGTGTACATGTGGGACCACGTAAACAACACAAGAATTAAAGTTACTTCTGCACGTGCGGAAAAGTGACTCTTAAATAATCAGCAGCGTCAGCTAAAAATAATAAATGTCAATGCAAGAAGCTTGGCGAACAAAGTTGAGGATTTGAAGCGTATACTGCTTGCTCATTCTCCGGATGTGATGGTTGTAACAGAGGCATGGTTACATCATAATATAGCAAATTCAGAGCTATGCCCGCCTGAATATAACATAGAAAAGACAGGGCTTTTAGGGTAGGGGGCGTAGCTATATTTCATAAAACGTCCTTGCAGTGTATGCCTGTATCTACACCAATTGATCATGAAATCTTGATGTGTAAACTAGGGCACGACAATGTGTCATCATGGTATGTGCTGCTTATAGACCACCAAATACAGTTATTAGTATGATTAGTGATCTCAATGATTACTTAATTCAGCATGTTAAACCCTCAACTAATTTCATCCTACTGGGAGACTTTAATCTACCGTACATTGACTGGAGTACACTTACTGTGTCCAATAATGATCGTGCGAGTGGAGAGGTCCTAATTGATTTAACGTTCTCCCTAAATTTAGTTCAAATAGTGTATTGCCCTACTAGGGGTGAATCACTGCTAGATTTTATTTTTAAATTTTCGCTTGCTTAGTAAAAAATACAGCAGCGAAGTTTGCGAAGGTATTGCTGATCAAGATATAGTGCTTGTGTCAATTTATTTAGATCAAAGACTGCGATCTTTACCTGTTCTGTTAACAGTTCCAGATTTCATCAATGCTAACAATGTTTCTATCATCGATTTTTTAGAATTGTCTTTTGATAAGTTTGAACAAATGTCTTTCGAATGTGGTTCTAACATTGAAGCTTTGTGGTACTACTTTAAGAATATTGTAAACAAGTGTAGTTTGAAATATGTACCTCATCGAAAAAAAAAGACTAATGTTCATAATCCATGGATTAACAGAAATATCTTGCATTTGAAACGCAGAATTGCCTGAGTGAGAAAGAATTCTAAATCTAATAGAACAGAAAGATGTCGCCAGCTTCTTTCGGAACTAAATGCACGACTAAAACTTGAAATCTCAGAAGCAAAGTAAAAATATTTTAATACTTCGCTCAGCTCTTTCATGAGAAGTGCGCCACAAAAGTTCTGGCGTTATATTTTACCTAAGGATAAGTCATCTGTTTAAAGCAGTATTACCGCGACTGAGTTCAATTCTTTTTTTAAATCGGTATTTACTACTGACAACTGAGTTATCCCAAGCCTTGAAGGTAACGATGCGGACGTAATTAGTGACATTTTCATAACTCAGGAGGAAATTTTTAACTTAATTTTAAATAAATTAGACGCCAAGAAAGGTTCTGGGCCGGATATGATACCAAACACTTTTTTAAAAAAGGTACGCAGAATGGATGTCCAAATATTTACATGTTCTGTTTTGTTTTTCTCTTGAGCATGCAGTGTTACCGAATGACTGGAAGACAGCAAAAATAATTCCGATACATAAAGAGGGTGACTGTAGTACAGCATCAAACTTTAGGCCAACATCTTCAACTAGTACCACGTGCAAATTGCTAGAGCTTATTATTTTTACACATATTTCATGTCACTTAGATAAGCATAACCTAATTTATAGAAATCAGCATGGGTTTAGGAAATCACTTTCGACTGCAACTCAGCTCATAAAATTTACGCATGACTTGGCTGAAGCCATTAAAGAGGCCAGGCTGATATAATATACTTAGATTTTTCTAAGGCGTTTGACACGGTGTCTCATCCAAAGCTGCTGGCGAAACTTTCCAACATGCTCAAAAACTCACAAATTATAAATTTGATAACCCCTTATTTATTAAACCGAAGCCAATATGTTCACTAGAAGAAAATAGATTCGGACAAAGTGCTCGTTACTTGAGGAGTGCCCCAGGGTTCCGTACTTGGGCCACGTTTGTTTTTGATTTACATTAATGACATTCCAACCAATATTGATGTCCCGATTAGATTGTTTGCTGACGACTGTATCATATATAAAACAATAAATAGCCATACCATCAATCTTACAATGCAGCAGGCTTTGAATGAGATACTGTGTTGGACTAAAAAATTGCAAATGAAGCTAAATTATTTGAAAACAGCCGTCATGAAAGTGTCCTGTAAAAACAAGCCAGCTCAATTTAGTTACTTACTTGATGGACAACCAGTAAAGCTGGTCGAGGAGTACAAGTATTTAGGACTTTTTTTTAACAGTAAACTGAACGGGAACCAGCACTTAGAATTAACGGTTAACAAAGCGAGGGGCACTTTGTTTGTGTGTCGTAGGAAATAAAAATTTGCTGATTTTGAAACTAAACTTATTTCTTATAAACGTTTTATTAGGCCTGTGCTAGAATATGCTAGTACAGTGTGGTGCCCTTTCACACAAAGCGGTATTAACAAGCTTGAAAGTATCCAAAAGTTAGCTGCTCGGTTTATTTTTAATGATTATCGTAAAGAAACATCGTCCACTGAATTAGTTATTAGAGAGAAGCTTCAACCGTTGCAAATGAGAACGAAAATTGATAGATTAAAATTGCTGTTCAATATCCTTAATTGCACTCTTCATGTTCCAAGCTCTAACGGTATACAACCATTATCGACCGGGTCCTCACGTCTAAACCACACAAGAGCGTTAAAACAATATAGGTTTAAAAACGACTGTTTTAGATATTGTTTTTTCCCTCGGGCAATTCAAGAATGGAACGAGTTACCAAATGATGTCGTCGTCAACACAACTGTTGCTAATTTTGTATCTGCTCTTGAATTTATACGTAATTGAGTTTTTCATTTATAAATCTGCATCTTGTTTACATGTTTGTACCCACTCCTACCATGGCTCCTCGAGTGGAGCCAGTAGTATTCCTAAATAAAAAAATATAAGGAGTCCGATATGGCAATATACCGCTATATATGGGAGCAAATACAGCCAGATACGCCATATAACTGGGCAAATACTGCCAGATGTGGACGTATCAGTGCGTAAATACGGCTACATATCGCCATATACGCGTGCAGATATAGCCCCTGATAATGATATATGGGCCCGTTTCGGTCGTGCAAGCATTAAGTCATATGTACTCGCCAAGACACTAGTGGATTGATCTATATTGCATGGGTCTCATATAAATTGAAGATTGAAAGACAAATAAAATTCAGTTCTATGTTTGACGTGTGACAATATGACGAAGTGCATAAGATCGGAAAGCGAGTTAATCAAATAATGGGCTTTAGATCGCAGCTCTTAGGCGCCCGTTTCCGAGTTAAGCGGTGTCGGCGTCGCCATTGGTGTAACTGCCCCGCTGAATTTAGCGAGAAATCGAATTGGTACTTATGCCACGTGACGTCAATTTTCCCGCTAAATCTAGCAGTGAAACTAATTTTGCTCATGTTTCAACGCTAAATTGAGGGGGGAAACACGAACTGTTAGTTTACTCAAGATGCAAGACGCTACTTCGTCGTTCCGAATCCTTTTCCCTTCGAACGGCTGCGAAGGCGCCCGGAGTACGCTTCGCAGCATCTTTCAAAAAGCGTTCGCGCAGCATCGCAATCTTCCGTTTACGAGCGTCTGCGATTCATCGTGTATTGAAAGTCGGAAGATGTTCTGTCCGTGGTGTCTTTTATGTGTGACTCTCGTAAAAAAATTTGAAATTTAAAAACCCGAACCTAACATTGTACACATAATTTTTAATTTATTTGTAAAAAAAGATATACATATTTATTTATCTATTAATTTGTGGACATCGTTGGCAAAAAAAAGATAGTCGCGCTAATTTTTTTTTATTTAAAATTATAATGTGGTTTATAGGGTGTAAAACATAGTATCTTCAAACCCGCATCGTTTTGGGTCACTTTCGAGCTGGAAAGCTTCTTGGGAAGTTCAAAAGCTGGACTTCAAAGAGCTGTAGTTCACTCGGTATTGACAGCAGGGTAGACGCTATGCATGTTTTAGGCCAATCGTGTCTCTGGTTAGGGTCACGTGACTATAGTCTAGAAGCTGGCGATAACGCAGAACACGGCACCTGCCTGGAGCCCAAGGCCACACATAGCATTCACTGCACTATCAACCTTGGATACAAGTGACCAAGCCGCTCGTTGTGGTCATTGATGCCGCATAAGATAAGCCTTTTGTGTGTTCACTCCCGTATTGGCCTTTCCTTCTCGCCTTTTCTCTCTCTCCCTAAGCTGAAAGCGTGGTAGAAGGTGCATGGTCACGTGGTTTGACGGATGACGCATTAGCCGTTGGCAATCTCGGAATGCGGTCAGCCGGACCTAGTTTGGCGTGTGTTGGGCCCTGCATGGCTGCTGCGGATTTCTGCTTCTGCAAGCGATTTCTTCAAAGAAGCCCGATAATTGTTTGTTATGTGTTTAGTGTTTGGTTCTACAAACGACAGCTTGTGCTACATCGTGTTGAATCTTCGCGGACACATTCCTTCTCGTTTTTGTGTTTGAACGGTGGTTCTGCCGTGACCGTGTCGACATGAATCTCGGATTACACCTTTCAAGTCCCGTCTCGTACACGTAAGTGTGCTTCAACCTATTTTGCGACAATTGATCGTTTTCGTAAAGGTACACTTCCAGATTACCTCTAGAATTAGGCAGTGTCTATCTCGTGGCAGCCGGGAGAATAATTTCTCTGAAAGTCTAAAATCATGTCGCAACTGCAGTTATAATACCGATTTTTTATTCTCCCTGCGTTTCATGATAACACGTTCCACAGTCACCTTCTTGTGGATACACGTTTCATGGACACACGTTTCGTCGACATTAACGTTTCATCGACATTCGTTAAGCAAATGTTGATAATCCTGCTTTCCCTGGGAATTATGTTGAGCGAAATTAGGAGTGGCGTAAAGCGCAGCTCATGTAAAAATGAATAAAAGTTGGTACATGCTCAATATCCAAATGGTATTTTTCTTATACAGATGAAAATTCACTTTTGGTAGTTATTTGTAGAAAACAACAACATAAGCTACACTTATGCGGTTTGTGCGAGTAAGTTATATGACCAGGGGGACATTATATGTGTGGGTAATCTTTGCGATAAGTCGGCTAATTAATTAAAATTAACTTGTAATTAGTGAAAGTGGACATATAGTTCCAATTAGAAACTTGATGAGCGTCGTCCAAAACCCCTAATTCTCTAATCTGTAGAAAGACTTGGAGCGCGTGTGAAGAGCAGTAGTGTGCTGACGTTACCACTGGTGGAGCAGGTACGAGGCTTTAGTTAGATAAGAGACGGAAAAATTGCTCGCGCGCCTTACCGAAACCGCTAGCCTTGTACCAGCTCCATGAGTGGTAACCAGGGTTGTAAAGTACCTAGGTACAGTAACTGGAAATCAGTATCTAGGTACTTTTGTTGTGCCTGAGGTACAAACCTAGGTACTTTCATTTATCGATATCTGTATCTGTATCTTAGGTACATTTTACAGTAACTTGTAACTGAGTGAAGTTACTTTTTACAGGTACTTTTCTATTCACTTCGTCAAAATGGTTGAAACTATAAATCTGAAATTTTTAACACACTACCATGTACCGTGATTAACGGTGAGTTGGGTATGACCTGGGAGGCACTACAGTCGAGCCCGGTTATATCACACCCGGGTATTTCGAATTATTGCTTATATCAAACAGTCCAAACATCCCCTTGAAAATCACATGTAATAGTATAGGAGCGTTGTCTTTTTGTATCGAACACCCATGGACTCCCATGGCGGGGACACTCGATATACCGAGCGAAGCACGGCGGCCCTTCGCTTCTCCCGCGGTCAGATTGCCCCCGCGGAGCGCATTGCTCGCGTTGCCGGGCTGGCAAACCGCCAAGCCAACATAGCCCCGGGGATACGCAACAAAAAAGCAGTTGTAAAAAAAAAAGAAACTGTAAAAAGTAAAAAGTGGAGGATGGCAAAAACAAAGAGGAGGGCACGCGCGCGCGCGTACGGAGGACAGGGAGTGTTTCTTAGCCCAAAATAAAATAAGGAAAAAAAAAAGTCTTCCTCAAGTCGAGTGTTTCGACAACAAGGGTTGTTTAGCAATCGCTCTTTGAACGCGCCTTATCTCTGTTTACCTCTTTCTTTCGCCGTTTTTGCTTCGCGCGTTTTTTTTTTCTTTTTGCCTTTCTTTTTTTCTTTTGCTGCCTGAATTTAGTGGGGTTTCTTTTTTGTTGCTTGCTTAACTTTCTATGGATCGAGCGTTTTTTGTTTGTTTTGATGCGGCTCGCTTTTTCCGTTCTTTCAATTTTTTTTTTAATTTGTGTTTTGTCGCCGGTGCTGTACGGAGGTCGCGCGCGCGTAAACAATCGCAAACACCGTCGCGTAAACGCGGCGGTGTTAGTGAATTTCACCAACTAAGCTCTACTGTAATTAGCGGCTTTTAGAGGCTCTATTTGGTAAGGTCCCGTGTGTGGGTACCTTCGGTATTAGCAGAGACGCGCGGAAATTTCATCTGGAGCTTAAGTTAACATATTTTTGTATATCAAATTATCGATATATCGAACTATTTTACGATCCCCTTTGAGTTCGATATATCCGGGTTCGACTGTAACTTGATCGAACGACGTTTTAGCGAACGAAGCCCCACCCATAATGTTTCATCGAACGACACTTTAGCGAATGGCTGCGTTCGTTTAAGCGAACGGTGGATTAGCGATGCCGTTCTAGCGACACCAATTTATCGAATCGTTTCGGAACTCCGTTTGGGGAAAGTAGCGACCTGTTTAGGTCATCTCAAACCGAAACCGAAAAAGATAACGTGTCCTAGAATGCTCATGTCAATGCGGTTTTCCTTATTTCTCACATTGACACCAATAAAGCATATTTATCGAACTCGTTTTTGTGTGCATCCTTAGTATAAAAAGCTTTACTTCCAATATATTCTGACGAGTTTGGGGAAAATATATAAAAAATTGGGCAGATCTGTAGAGTTAGCACTCCGCCGTGCACCAAGAAGCTTGCGGCCAAGCTACCTTTATGTAGGCTTATTGAAAAAAAAAAGATTTGTACGATGCGTTTATGACAGCATTATGACTAAGAATGTGGCGGTTATAATATGACTATATAATAATTAGGTGTTTAAAATCAAAATTTGTGTCCCGGATTTCAAGTATAAGCAATTGTTACATAGGGTCAGAAACACTTGCATTGTATATATTTTGCTTTGAATTTGTCAGTGTACGTAAAGTTTTAGCTCGGTTACAGACACTCACTGAACAGAATTCTTTCAGGCGTGCATAACAAGAAATTACTAGAAATATAACTAGAACAGCGCGCCGCTGGCCGTTCAACTGTGTCTTTTTATCTATCTTATTTTATTTCTACATATATACGCGTATAAATAAAATAATGTTGCGGTTTTTGGACTCCCAGGAGACTAGGGAGAAGGAAGTGACGTCAACAACGCAGCAAACGCAGATTGGATGTTGATTTTGTTTTCTTCTGTCAACATCCAATCTGCGTTTGCTCTAGTCGTTGACGTCACTTCCTTCTTCCAAGTCTCCTGGGAGTCCAAAAAGCGCAACATAGCACCCCTGGTTCCTCGGAAGCGGCAGCTTCTACTTTGACTGGACTAGCTGCTTGGAGCCTGATGCTCGACCCCAGTCTACCCAAGTGAGCAACAGCGCCATCATGTTCCTGGGGCTTCTTCACGCACCGATCGAACGGCGTGCCAGATCCCCATGCCAGGCTGCTGACCCGACCAACGGACTGCCATCCTCCCCAATACCAACAACCCATGTCGTCGTCATCATGCGTGTATATGCTCATCACATTGTCATGTTCACTAGACGCGGCACCGCGAACCTCCATGGTACGGGCTGCTGCCTTTCCGCAGTGCCGCGGCTCTCCAGGGCCAAATCAATAAAGACTAACAACTAAGGACTAAAGACAAAACACTTTGCTGACCAACAGCCAGTAGCGCCTTAAAAGAAAGAACAATAGCGTTTCCTCATTTAGGGGATACAACTTCCAAAACTACACCATACTATACTCCGTTTCACCTTATGTTGTACCGCAGCGAAGGCCAGAAGGGCGAGCTTATTCGCAACTTTCACGACCTATAGGGGGCGCACTGGTGCCTATCAAAATGGCTGTCATCTGGATGATCGTCGTAGAACAGCGGTACGATGCTCGGTCGACGGCGCGTAAGTAATTTTAGTTTTGCTATATACGAGCAGTACTAGAGCCTTACGTTATTTTTTCACGCCATGAAGGTGTAGGCAAGCCCATTTATTATGAGGCCAATCATCCAGGAGCTAGGGAACGCGATCCTCACACCGCGGTACCACCATCGCTGAAAGTTGCGAACAGCGTTGGCAGCTGCCCTTGGTGCACGAGAGCTTGTGCCGCCAAGATGTGCCCTAGAGCAATAAGCTCGCGCTTGTAGCCTTTCCGGCGGTAGAACACAAGGTGAAACAGAGTACAGTGGCGTACATTACTGAAATAACATACGCAATACAGACAATAACAGATTGTCTCTTGAACGCAAAACGTCAAAATACACATAATCATACCTGCCAACCAGTAGACTTTTAAATTCGTAAAACTCCGGCGGCCGCGAGGGGGGGGGGGATAGTAAGAGGCCGGCACTCATCACCGGTGTTTACGCGAAGCGATGTGCAGCCGTGCGAAACGCTTACATCACACGTGCACGTGCGACAGAATCCAAACTTTTCTCCCTTCTTGGATGGCACGAAGCACGGGAATTTTAAAGGGGCCTTGAAGCGAATTTCGGGCTGGGATGAATGATTTTAAATGGGAATTTTACTAATCGCATACATTTTATTTCGCCAAGAGAAAGGGGTTAGAAAGTCAAAAGCCAGTGACGCAGCTTCTCGGAGAGCGTGCTAGTACCATTGACGACGCTCTACTCCGAGAACTTTTTCTTCAGAGACTCCCATCGAACGTCCAAATGGTACTAGCAGCAGCTTCGCCCCTCAACCTCACGGGACTCGCCGGGTTGGCCGACGCGGTAATGGAAGTCTCCACCCCGTCCACCAGCAACATCGCTGCCACAACAATACTGCCGGCAAGCGATGCCCCTAGCACGGCACAAAATGTCCAGATACCAAACGCGTCACAGTGATACGTTGACCAGCTCTGCCAACGTTTGGAACAAGTGGTACTCGCTGCAACAAGCCGTCGAGAGTCAGCGCGCTCTCCAAGCCTTCGACGGCACTCTACATCGCGCCGACCTGAAAACGACCGCACGGGCAGAGGCCACTCTTCCGGTTTGTTTTACTACCACCGGCGTTTCGGTCCCGACGCGCGCCGCTGCCAAAGCCCCTGCGCGTGGCCGGAAAATCGGCCGGCCGACCGCTAGAGGCGACGAGCGGTCCTAGCCCACAAGAGAGTCGCCTTTTCTACGTGACAGAACGAGCCACCGGAAACCGCCTACTCGTCGACACAGGGGCCGAGATCAGCGCCATTCCTGCGTCTCGTGCCGACCGTTCATGTAAGCCCATCTCCTTTTTACAGGCCGTGAACGGCACGAACATCCCAGTCTACGCAGAACGCTCCATATCACTGAATCTTGGCCTTCGACGAGTTTTCCGGTGGATATTTTTGGTGGCAGACGTTCGTCAGGCGATCCTCGGAGCAGACTTTCTTAAATACCATTCGCTGCTGGTCGACGTCAAGAGAACGCGCCTCCTTGACTAGGCTACACAACTGTCCGTGCAAGGCGTCGCAACGACGGAAGCTCCGGTGTTCGTCTCCACCTGCACTCAAGTGCAAGGAGCATTCCAAGACCGCTCGACGAGTTCCCCTCACTTACGCGACCTCCCGACTGGAAGAAACCTGTTGAGCATGATGTCACGCATCACATACCAACAACAGGACCACCAGTTTTCTCTCGGCCACGTCGTCTAGCTCCGGAGAAACTCCAAACTGCTCGGGCAGAGTTCAAACACATGCTCGAACTAGGAATCATACGACCATCCTCCAGCAGTTGGGCATCTCCGCTGCACATGGTCTCTAAAAAGAACGGGGACTGGAGACCATGCGGAGATTATCGCGCTCTGAACAAAAACACTGTTCCAGACCGGTACCCGCTCCCCAACATCCAATATTTCACGGTCAG
The DNA here is from genome assembly GCA_013358835.2 of Ixodes persulcatus. Classification (NCBI taxonomy): domain Eukaryota; kingdom Metazoa; phylum Arthropoda; class Arachnida; order Ixodida; family Ixodidae; genus Ixodes; species Ixodes persulcatus. The sequence goes on from JABSTQ010011037.1 coordinate 58,335, forward strand.
TCTTCAAGGCTCTACCATCTTCTCGAAGATTGACCTAACCCGAGCCTACCACCAAATTCCGGTAGCCGAAGAGGACATCCCCAAGACAGCCGTCACAACGCCGTTTGGGTTATTTGAATTCCTCCGCATACCTTTCGGCCTTAGTAATGCGGCGCAATCATTCCAACGATTCATCGACGCTGTGACTCGAGGCTTGCCCTTCGTATACTTCTATGTCGACGACCTATTGGTCGCGAGCTCTAATGCAGAAGAGCACACAACCCATCTCCGACTTCTCTTCGAACGGCTCGCCAAACATGACATCATCATCAACGCCACGAAGAGCGAGTTTGGAGTGCCCGAACTAGACTTTCTCGGCCACCGTCTAAATAGCTCAGGCCTTCGACCTCTGCCTGCTAAAGTCAGCGCTATTCAAGACTTCCCGCGGCCAACATCACTCACCAAGCTCCGCCAGTTTATCGGCCTCATAAACTTCTACAGACGCTTTATTGCACACTGCGCCAAGCTGCTTCAACCACTCGACCTTCTCCTTGGCAAGAGCGGGCGACCCACTTCTCCTCTTCCCTGGAACGAAGCAGCTGAGAAAGCGTTTTGTGAAGCGAAACGAGCGTTGGCAGAGACTACCCTTCTGCAACATCCTATGCACGACGCTCCGACGTCGATCATGACGGACGCCTCGGCTACTGCCGTCGGAGCCGTACTCCAACAATATATTGACGGTCAGTGGCAGCCACTCGCTTTCTCTTCCAAGAAGCTGCAACCCGCACAAACGCGCTACAGCGTGTTTGGGCATGAATTACTGGCTGCATACTTGGCTGTCCGCCATTTCCGATACTTTGTCAAAGGAAGAACATTTATCATCTGGACAGATCATAAACCTCTAACAAACGCCATCTCCAACACTGGATCCCATTACACACCACGGGAAATTCGTCAGCTCGCCTTTTTGTCGGAATTTTCCTCAGACATCCGACACGTCAGAGGCGTGGACAACGTACCTGCCGACGTCCTCAGCCGCATTGATGCAGTTTCCTTGCCTCCAGTACCGGACCCTGCAGAACTTGCCCATCTAAAGGTCAACGACGAGGAACTAAAAACGTCACGTGCGTCATCGTCTCTGCAGCTGCAGGACGTCACCTTTCCAGGAAACTTAATCGTCACCTGCGACATGAAAACTGGAAAGCCACGGCCTTTTATTCCTGCTCCTCTACGTCGAAAACTCTTCGACGCCACTCACAGTCTGTCACACCCGGGCGTTCGGGCAACGCAGAAGCTCATGACGAGCAGATACGTATGGCCCCGCATCAAGGCAGACGTCCGGGACTGGGCACGCTCCTGCATCCCCTGTCAACGGGCCAAGGTACATCGGAACCCTGTGCCCCCGGCCAGGACCTTTCTCCAACCAGATACGCGTTTTAACAAAGTGCATCTGGACCTGGTCGGGCCTCTTCCATCGTCACAGGGACACCGATACCTCCTCATCTGCATAGACAGATTTACAAGATGGCCAGAGGCAACACCCATACCTGACATCACTGCCTCCACCGTCGCAGCCGCGTTCATCTCGACCTGGATGTCCAGATTCGGATGCCCTTCCGAGATTGTCACAGATCGCGGACGACAATTCGAGTCCTCACTCTTCACAGAGATCAACCGCATCCTTGGAACGACAAGACTAAGGACCACAGCTTATCATCCGCAGTCCAACGGTCTTGTTGAGCGTTTTCACCGCCACCTAAAATCGGCACTAACAGCACATGGCAACCCAAACGAGTGGGCTCTTCAACTACCGCTCGTGCTCCTTGGCATACGCACGGCCCTCAAAGAAGACCTTGGATGCTCCACCGCAGAGCTCGTGTATGGTACCCACCTCAGGTTACCATCAGACTTCTTTGAGGCCAAGCCAATATCTTCAAGAAGACCCCAAGATTACGCTGAAACACTGCGACAAGTCTTCGAGAACCTTCGTCCCATCCCAACTCGGACAGGACAAACCCAGTCACCCTACGTTACCGAAGATTTAAAAACTGCCACACACGTCTTTGTGCGACAAGATCACCACAAGAAACCACTACGCCCTCACTATCAAGGACCGTTCCCTGTGGTTCAGAGAAGAACGGACACATTTGTGCTTCGTATCAACGGCAAATACGATACTGTTGCTCTACACCGCCTCAAGCCTGCACACCTTGAAGCCACACCCGTAAACCACGTCAACGCACAAAAGAGCCTTCAATGGAAGGATTTAACAACTCCAAATTAAATCCTCCCAAAGGGGGGGCATATCTGTAGTGAACCAGATCCCACGAGAACCAAGCGCTAGCCTACCAAAGAAATAAAAGTTGAGGACGGAAGAGATGGTGCGACCGACTCCGAGCTTAGGTGAAAACGTTCTGTTTAATCCACGTGCCGTTGAGCTCGCGCCAAGTTGATTCGTTCTCTTTCTTGGTGGCGACGCTGGACGTATTCACTGCTACACCAGCTTTTCGGTACGAACATTTGAAAGAAAATATAGTGGACTATTTTGTACCTTCTTTCCTTCGACAGCTCTCCGCCTTTTCACTGATACATCCGCGGTTCCCAAAGCGCGTCAGCGGTTCCAACCTGACGTCAGCCGAGCCCAGCTCACGCATTGGACACGAGAACTGCGTCACTCGGACGTATGCGCTCGTCAACAATCAATCCGTGGACGAATAATTGGATTTGCGTTCGAGGCCTGTGAGTGCCCTGACGGAGCTTATCGTCACTGGGGAATGACAAGTTCTATGGTGTGCATAAAAAGCACAATGGAAGCTACGAGTGATCGCAATGGTGGCGAAGAATGTCACGACGACGTGATTTAACAATTCGCATTTGAGTTGAGGATTAAAGCTAAGGAAGAAGAAGTAGGAAAATCGTTTCATGACCCCTTTAACGTGTAGGATTTAAGGAACACCTGAAAGTACCTCTTTGGAGGTTTGGAGTTCGCCATAGCGCCGGGAAGCCATGGCGACTAGGGAAATGCTATGATTATACGTGCAACAAACACAGACACCGCTCTGCTTGCCACGATACTGGCCGAAACAGCGAGGCCCAACACGCCAAACCAACGTGCGCCGCCGAACACATGAACAAGCCACTGTACATCAACAAGGGCTTTGGATTGGTTTTGGATCCGTGGCTACCGGATAGACAAATAGTAAAAACCACGACACTGCCTTCGACGGTCCTATCTGCCTTTTATGGCGGTCCAAAATACCGCCAAAGATTTTACAAAAAAAGATGTAAAAAAATTACAGAAAAATCTAATTTTTTTTTGTAAAATTTGAAGTACAATTTGTAAAATCGTAAAATGAGTCGCAATTCGTACATTTTACAAAAGTTCTGAAACGTTGGCAGGTGTGCATAATTGGGGAGATTTTTTGTTTCTAAAAACCGAATTCAGAAACCTAAACTAAACTAATGTTTGCTGAAACCCGGGTTATATTGTGTGCATCGCATGGAAAAAGTATCAAGCGAAAACACCACGCAACACATTTTACGTTGTTTCACACCTCGAGACACTGGCTTGCACTGGCGCACCGACCGCCAGCGAAAGATGATGATGATAGCTAGTTACCAAAAAAAAAAGAAGACTCGGCGCAGACCTTCCCTCCGTCAGGGCTGGATTCGGCGCTGTGGGCGTTCTGCCTAATGCAAATGAGCGGAGTGGAGTGTATTCCCCCTAGTATTTGGAAATACCCAAACGGTGAAAAGGGTGGGAGGCCCGAGAGATGCACAGGAGAGGAGGTTCAGATAGCGGTCGTGCGCTTCGAATTTTCCGTTAATCTTGCTCTATGGTGCCTACATGTCTGTCTGAGGGTGAAGACATCCATTGTTGCCCTGAATGTGCCAGCGCGTGACGCTCTCGCGCACTCGGTGCGTGACATGGGCAGTAAAATGGCGTCTATGCATTAGCCAAAGCTACGCGCTCGAGCTGAGTAAAAGCAGATTGCGCGTGCTTCAAAATGCAAAAAAAAACTATTAAGCGGAAAAAAGGCTAAGATGTCACCACTCAAGCAAAAGCGCGCGCGTGTATGAAGGCAGAGCCGTATATTAGGAGAGTTTGGACAATAGGCGGAGCAAAGGCCGCCGCCAGCGCCGAATATTCCCCCCACGTTTAGAGCGTAAACTAAATTTGTGACACAGCGTCGACCAATCAGGAGACCTCTACTCCATCTCACAAATGTCTGCAGTGAAGACAAAGGCACAGGCGCGTGAGCCTAGATCAGCGAAACGCTTTTGTTTGTACGAGACCTCGTGCATAGGAGGCACTTTCCAAAGCCACGCGCTCGTGCCCATGGCTTTGTCTGCACTGCTATACTTCGTCTCACCTTAGCATGGACTAACCGCGAAAGCTGTGCTAGCGCGAGCGGCTAGCCTTGACTGTCTTGACTGGAGCACTCGCTGCACGAGCGCTGGTGCAGCCGCCGAGGCTTCACTCAAAGCAACTAGCTCGCGCTTTTAGCACGCACAGCTAACAATAGTTCATACTAAGGTGAGACGAAGTATAGAACAGCGTCCTGAGACTGGCTGAAAGAAAGCAGTGCAAAGGGTGGGGTGCGCGAGCGTCTTGAGACGCGGAGTTCCGCTCGGCACGGCTCAAATTATACTTCGTTTCACTTTATCTGCGAGCGAAGCCAAAGCTAGAAGCGCGAGACCAGCGCTTTTTGCATTTCTCCCCAGCTCGCGCGCTCGAGCAAAGCCTGAACGCACAGAGCTTTCGTGCTCGCGCTTCCAGCTTTGCCTTCGCTCGCACATAAGGTGAAACGAAGTATAGTCGTGGCACAAATTTAGAGCACGCGACCACCGCTAGGGGCTGTTTCGCGGCATGTGGTTGGCCCCGAGATGCTCGCCTATTCAAACCAATGTATGGCCAAACTCTCTCAATAAACGGCTCTGTATGAAGGCACTCTATGTTGCTCAAGGTTGATACGCCACGTGTCGTGAGAATCGGGAACTAAAACAGCGTGTCTCAGAAAGCTGGCCATAACGAAAATGGTGTTTACAGTAATACATGCGACAGCAGGCGCGTTTCATTTCTTCAACGAAACCGAAACTATCCGTTATTTTGGAAAATTTCTCGGTATGAGTGCTGATTTCAGATTCTTTCGTAAGTCAAGATATGTCTCACCGCGGAATTATTAAGTCGAAAAAATTGTTAGCGGTGACTTCGCTTTGTGGCGTACGTGTCCCATCCAGGCCCTTCGAATGAATTAATAGATTGCAGTGTCATTTAAAGACAGGGTATTTTACGAACCTTAGATGATACTGTAATTTTTATTTGTTGAAAAAAATCTGTGGTGGTCTTTGTGTTCTTGCGGCCTTTTCTCGACCAGATAATTGTCCTGTGAAATAATAAACTGTGGGCCTTTTAATCGCTTTTGGGGTATTTAGATGATTATATTGTTTAAAATTCCTAGTAAATGAATAGCAAAATCAATTCATTTTTTTTTGCTATATATCGCCACGGGTGATGAGCTAAGAATGTGCTCACGAATCCTATTTAAAAAAAAAAACGCTTTTCCCAAAACGCAAAGACAGAATCCGAGTCATACAACAGAATTTTTTTTTTAAAGCAACTCTTTACGCATACGACGTTGTATTGCACTTAGTGTTTGCCTGTTGGTCTATCTAAATAAAGGTGTCACAGTTTTTGATATCCCAAAAACAAATCAGACATTTCTCTTAAAACTATTAGGTGAAATTGCGCATTTTTGTGATCATGGCGTTTTTTTAGGGTGTCTTCATTGCCGCAATTTGTAGTAATAATAATGATCCAATTAAGATACATTATTACCCTACCGAAAAAAACCATTTGAAATTCAAACGGGTGGGAAACTGGTCGCCCGTTTGAATCAAATGGGTGGCAAACCTGTCGATCCGTTTGAATCAAACGTGATTATGGGATATGGGTACCCGTTTGAGACGGTGCCCGGTCGATACGGGTACCGTTTCAAACGGGTATCCGTATCCCATAATCACGTTTGCTACAGGTGCCCGTTTGATACGGGTGCCCGTTTGATACGGGTGCACGTTCCACCAGGCACGTGACCACATATTTGAATGCGCCATTCGGATAGACATTTTATTCGCTAGCCCTAAATAGGTATCGTCTGGAAGGTTGGTTATCTGAAACTTATTTAAGACGTCCCGAAACTCATAGACCTATTTCTAACATGGAGGAAACACTTGAAAAAAATCGTGCTCGCACAGGTGCTTGCAAATGGGCAGAAAAACAGACACAAAAGATCGTTTTTAATTCGCCTAGAAATATATTACAACTCATTTTGTAGACAAGTACAAACGTGCAAGCGTTCTGTGAAATGTGAAGATGCACTCTTATACTGCCGAGGTAATTTCAGACTATATGGTAGACTTCGGGAAAAATTATTTTCCCGGCTGCCGCGACATTAAACGCTGCATAATTCTCTAGATAATCTGGAAGAGTACGCGTAAAAGAACGGTCAATCGTTGCCAACAAGCAGGTTGCAGTGCACTCACCATAATAATAGCTGACTTGAAAGATGTAATCCAAAATATAAGTGGACACGGTCAAAGCAGGACAACCACACAAACACAAAAACGAGAAAGAAGGCTCCTTGAAGTTTCAACACGATGCGGCGCACAAGCTGTCATTTGCGGAACACAGCCAAACCGCAAGAATTCCTGACTTCTTTGAAGAGTCGCTTGTTGCCGATATACGTGTAGGACTTTTCGAAGACTGATAGCTTTGGTGCACATCCAATACGTTGTCGGAGACATCCTAATAAGACCGCAGGGTTAGACGACAGATCGAAGCAGGTGGGACGAGCGAAATTCAAACTGCAACTGAGAACAAGCAGACAAAGAAAAAAGCGGCTGCTGGGCGCGCCGTTCCGGATCTCGATGGTTATCAGTGTGTAGCTCGCGCGCTGCTGCGGGTCGCGTGACATAGCTGACCAGAGGGAAGGAAGGGAGCGAGGTCAAGGCGAAGAACACCGGGACGCACCCCACCCTTGTATATATAAAAAAAAAATACTCGCGGGTAGTTTTTTTTTTTTTTGTAGTTAATGCTAGGGGAGAGAGTGCACCAACCGCTTGTACCGCTGTACACGCGCTTTCCTCCTCTCTTCGAATTGGTACGGAAAGTTGACTAGGCCGCGTTTGCAGCCTCGGAAAGCAGGCGAATTCTTTTAGCACGCTCGAAACCTGGAAATGGCGCGCGCCGGCCTGAAGCTCGGCTTGCGCCCGAGCGAAAAAAAGCACCCAGGGCGAGATCGTAATTTGACTGCTGCAACAGGGGGCCTGCTCTCGCAATGCTCGATGTTCGTACAGCCACGTGTTCGCGCGTTACCTTCGCTGAGTCTTGAATTGAGGCGAAAGGGAGTCAAGAAGTATATTCTTTCACGCGGTCGCGTCCTCTGCGAGAGAGATTCGAGCTGAAGAAGTAAATTGAAGCTACAAAGAACACCAAAGTTTTAAAATTCTGTCCAAAATATTGGCTCGGCAACGTCGCATGTTTACGAAAAAAAATAATTATTGTTGTTGTAGTATAAGCGGAGATCAGCTCAATCAAAATATAAATATAATTACTTGCATTACGCGGACGATTGTAAATCGATGAACCGGCGCTCCCGGCTTTCCCGAAACAGGCTGCCACTGCCGAAACTGGCGTGCCCATGCCCCCAACCTGTACGTTCAGTATTAAACGGGCTCCGGAGAGCCGTTTGATTAAACCGGTACAGCTTGCCGGTCACCGGTCACCCGTTTGTGCAACATGGCGACCGGTTTGAGCAAACGTGCGACAACTTTGCCCAAACGAGTGACCCATTTGCCCAGACAACTCACCCGTTTGCCAAAGCAGTGACCTGTTTGCCCAAACAGGTGACCATTATGGCTCATACGGGGGACCCCTTTGAGCCATACGGGCGACCCCTTTGACAAACTGGTGGTCGGTATGGCTAAACTGTTAACGGTATGAACCCGTTTACCTTCATACAGGCGTTACTTTCATACAGGGTTTTCAGTAGGGTACGCACTTTCCAGCTCTAAAATAATTTGTTGCTTATAATATAATTTCAAAGGCGCGAACAAGTATGGGGCTCAAAAGTGTGCAACATATCATCACTGGTGCCAATTGCAGCATTTTAATTAAAAAGTGATACAAAATAAATAGTTAAAAATCGATTTAAACATTCCGGTTAATCGAATCAATTCTTGTAAAATTACATTAAGTAGGGTAAAGCGTATGGTGCTATCAAAGTCGCGACTTTTGACAATCAGCAGAACATTCAAAGTCGGAGCCAATACTTCAAAACAAATGCACTAAAGCAAAAAAAAAAAATAATGTAAGGAAACGAATTTTGTTTATGTTTAATTTCAAGTACCAATCTTCCCAGACCATATAGGTCATTTAGTCTTTATGTGCCGTCATTTGGCAAATCTCGGCCTTTCCAGTTCGAAGGAACGCCTGCCCGCCTGCACGTCTGCTCACTGCAGCACGTTTCGTTGGCGTTGGAAGCCGGTCAAACAGTAGTGAGTTTTATTATTGCGTCCACGAGCGAACGCAAGCACTGTGTGTTTGCGTTGGCGTTGCGTGTTCCAGGCTGCGCGTGCGCGGAGCACAAATTTGCGCTCTTGTATTGGCGCATGCAGACGACGTGCCTGTTCAGCCTGGAGCATCCACCGAGCTTGCGTTTGCTTCTGCACGCAAAAAATAAAACTCTCTAATAAAGTAGAATCCCATACAGGCTGCAGCACTACATTGCGACAGTACAGTCTGTTGTTTGCATTCAGAAATAGCATTTCGCGAGCGATCATCGCGAGTTCCGGCTTGCCAGCTGAGCAGGAGAACCGGGGGACCCTCACTAGAGCGCTTCCCGTTTCGGCCGCGGGAGGGCGGGCAACGAGCTGGAGACGCGAAAAATGAGAGCAGAGTCATGTGTTTCCCTCCAACGCGCTGTTGGCTCACTGGGACGTTCGCTTCGCCGTTTGCCAAGTTACAGTGAGATGGTGTATGGCATGCTCAAATTTAGTTTCCAACCAAAATAAATAAATACATAGGCTAAAATAGCGCGTGTCCCCGAAAAAAAACAAACAAAAACTTTAGTCACGGCAAAAATATATTTCGCATTGGCCAACGGTCATCCACCGCTCAAGTGTGGGGCTAGCTGTCGGAGCCAGCTTTCAAAAGGTTTAGAATTTACCGTCCTCTTATTCAAACGTCATATATGTGATTTTCTGAAATTTTGATGGGAAAATAGAGCCCATGCAATGTATAGCTCACGCCATTCGGCTTTATGTAGTTATTGGCTTCGTCGGTCACAATTATCTCCGTGAAAGTTTTGAAAATTGCTTGTAACTTTTGAGATGAAATAACGTTTTCTTCTGAAACTTTAGCGACTGGCCCGGTCCGGTAGCGCAGTCTGGTGAAAACAAGTGTTTTGAGCTTTACAAAAACGAAAAATAAAATATTACTCTGATTTTAAACCGAGACTGAAGCAGAAGCAGGGAACAATTTTGACAGTGAAAAAGAAAGTAGCGGGAAAGAACAACGTTGTCTGTCCCCGTTACTTTCGCTTGCACTGTAGGAACAAACTTCCCCCTTCTGCCTCAGTCTCGAAATAAACTAATTATGGTAAACTTCCACCAGCTCGCCCGTGCACTGACTGTAATTTTTGTAATACATACTACTCGTTATGTGCAATTAAATGGAACGCGTTACCGACCTACGTTAACTGAATATAATAGGAGCGCGTTACACTCACCTTTATCGAGAAAAAAAGTAGCACGCGTTGCCTTGGAGTTACTTTTTACCTACGTAATGAAACGTCATGCTATTTTGACGTTGCAGGTTTTCATAAGCGTTTTATTTCAAGAAATCTTATGTCACTGCAAAAACTTAACATAATCACTGTGCCTTTTCTACGGGTCTTCCCGAGTACATTCGAAAAAAGAAACGAGAAGAAACATGCGAACAACGCCGAATTCACACGGTGGTGTATAGAAACAACAAAAACATAATAATGAAAACATTTTTCTTAGGTCTTTGTAAAACAAACAAGTAACGTAACACGATAGCCTTACTCGAAGGAAGGAACGGAAGTACTTTAGACATTACTGTTTAAAAAAAAATAACGAGCAGCACGTTATTATGCTACTGAAAAAAATTAAGCGTTACCGGTATCGTCCTTAATTGTAACGCGTTTTCCCCCAAAGTAGCGAAGACTGTGCGTTAGGCAACGCATTTTTTATAAACAAAAACATATGTATTTGGAGGGGGGGAGCTTTGTAGTATTTATACATAACTCAGATGCTTTCTTAACCGTTTATTATTTAATGCAAACCGCATACAAAATATCCGAAGGCAAGAAAGTTCGGAATCTAGAAACCAACCTACCCCTACCCGATTGTACTGAATATGAGATATTTTACCCCTTGCGAACACACATTGGAGCAGTTGTGTAGGGCGTGTCTGAGTCCATTTTCCGAGGGTCCCCTCATTGTTTCCAACGTACACTGAATGCACGAGGTCGTCGAATACGCTGTGCAACAGGTGCAGGTGGCGAACGCGCTTAGAGCGGCGATTGCCATAGGGAGACTGCCCTCTCGTGAGAAAACCTGGTGGATAACTGAGCCACATGATTTGCAGCATCCTGAAAGCGGGACCTGTCCTCGTTTAGTTGGGCTGGGATACGGATTAAAGTGGTCAGGTACAGGATGCGGAGGGTTGGGTTTATGGTACCATGGTTGTGTTCTCCCGTGTCTACCTGTTGTATATTTCAGATAAGTGTCAATTGACACTTGCTCAAAACGCCCAGTGATATTTGATGGCGCTGTTAGGACTGTGCTCGTTGCTTCCACGGGGTCTTCCCGGACGTCCGCTCTGAAAGAAAGAGAGATGGCAACAACCTTTATCTGCAAAGTCCCATACAAAACCAGACTGTTTACAGACAAAGCCCGCGCTTGCCGGCGTCAGAACCCAGACTAGCGAGAGATGAGGCGCATGCATGCCCATTAGAAAGCTTAGGTTGAAAAGAAGGTTCTCAAACCCTGGGGAGCGTTTGGAATTTAATGGCGCACATCACCTGAGGCGATCGGTGGCAAGTGTGCACGCACCGTGTTTTCGCGTGGCGAAGAGGAAAGCAGAAGGAAAGGCGGAGACATTTGCAGACGATCAAGGCGATTGTCACCTCCTTGCAGCTTGTATTGCAAATGCGGTTCGTAAACCACGTGACCTCGATAGAGCAGTTAAAAGCTAATTCTAATGCAGGCTCTCTAATGCGCAGTCCCCACAGCGACGCCATGGCCGTGGCAGGAAGCCATCGAGTTTAGCTGGTGTGCAGATAGGGCCCTTCGTTTTCTGGTAGAAATCAATATTTCTTTATATTTACACCCCGATCATCCTTTTTTGTTATCTGGTTAATTTCGATTTTTACCTGCAACCTAAACAAAAAATATATCATTTTTACGATTTTTGTTCTCTTGGGGCTATAAAAATTGGAGCTCATTTAAAAGAAGCATTGCATGCAATATTCAATCCGAGATATAGTTGCGTAACACTTTCCTAAAAATTTTTTTAATTTTTTTTCATTTTTGCTTAAGAAGTTTTAGTTTGAGACTACATAATGCCACGCTGAGTGGCGTTGCAAACGCAAGATTTTATGTTGAGAAAACATTCCCTCAGTCAAGCTATATTTGAAGGCTGGGCAGGTCTACTACCGAGACAGAAATTCTGGGCATGCAAACGATTATGTAGTACAAAAATTGTTGAAAATTGAAGTGACCCAGTGAGCTCTTATATAGTAACGGGTTTTAATCCGATTATCCGCACACTAAAGACTTCTTTGTCTAAAAAAAACATTCAATCACCTGAAAGCTTTCAATACTCTTATTGGAAATATTGGTATTGAACCTTATGTATAACGCAAAAATCTCCGATTCCGCGGCCACCACGACAAGGTACCTCCAAAAATAGCGCCCCCCCCACCCCGCCGGTCGCCATCGCCACGACGTTCAGCTTCGTCGATGCACCGACCCCGTGGTGAGAGCCTGTCGCCCTTGTCTCGCCGGGAAAACTAAGTGCAGCAACTCCAGGAGGTGAAGTTGCCGTCGACGGACGACGTAAAGAGCCTCCACGAACGCCTCAGCGCTCGCACTCTCCCGACACCACGCACCGCAACGACGGTCCAGCAACGTTGCCCAACAATTTAAACGTTATTGTTGACGGCCACGACGCATCGGCACTCGTCGACACCGGAGCAGACTTCTCAGTCTTTAACGGGAAACTATCTCGCAGCCTTCGAAAAGTGACGACGCCGTGGGGTAGGCCGCAGATACGAACCGTTGGGGGACACCTCATCACGACTGTCGGAAGGTGCACTGCTCACGTCGAAATTCACGGCGAGACGTGTCCCGTGAAATTCGTCGTTCTACAAGACTGTGCCGGAGACGTCGTTCTCGGCATGGACTTTCGGTGTGAATACAGCGCCATCATCGACGTTGTAAAGAACAGATTGACTCCGTGGGCACCAATTTCGCCTTCCGAAAAACCCCAAACAGCCTCAGCGGCCGTCCGAGTCGCTGCCGACCACGTGAAACTGCCGCCATGATCAAGTGTTGTAGTAATCGTCGTGACCGATGCTGCTACTTGCGGCGAAGTTGTTCTGGGAGACAAAGTTGGACTGCTCCTGGGAAGAGGAATAGGCGTTGCAAGGGGGGTAATTGAACTTCAGAATGGACGCACAGTGGTCCTCCTGGCCAACTTTCGACAAGAAACACAACACCTCACTAAAGGTGCCGCTGTGGGCCACGTGGAGGAACTCCAGAAAAAAGCCGAAATCGCCGCAATTGCTGAAGAATACTCGCCACCCACCGCAGCTCGACATTGACGCCAAGCTTCCAGGCGCGAAATGACGGCAGCTGAGTGACCTCCTTGCCGAATACAGCGACTGCTTCGCGACGTCGTCGAAGGTGCGCCAAATCACGGTTGCGGAGCATCGCATCTATATTGAGGACGACGCGCTCCCTGGGCATCGATCGCCAAACAGAGTCTCCGTGAAAGAAAGGGAGGTCATCCAGGAGCAAATGCAAGAAATGCTGAAGGACGACCTAATCCAGGCCTCAAGCAGTCCGTGGGCCTCTCCAGTCGTCCTGGTTATGACGAAGGATGCAACCCTTAGGTTCTGCGTGGACTACCGGCAGCTGAACGCGGTGACGAAGAAAGACGTCTACACACTCCCCCGCATCGATATTTTTTATCGATGGACCTGAAGAGCGGCTACTGGCCGATCGAAGTCGACGAACGGGACCAAACGAAGACCGCCTTCGTCACGCCGGATGGACTGTTGAAGGAGATGCCCTTTGGACTATGCACGGTACCAGCAACTTGACAGCGTGCAATGGACACTGTACTGGCAAGGCTGAAATCGCAGAGCTGTCTCGTCTACCTTGACGACGTCGTAGTGTTTTCAAGCGACGTCGAGGAGCACTTTCGACGATTCCGAGCTGTTTTTAAAGCCATAAAGACCACCGGACTCACCCTCAACCGTCAAAGTGCCGGTTCGCCTATGATAAACTGAAGAGCCTAAGCCACGTGGTTAGAAACGAAGGCGTCCACCCAGACTTCGAGAAAACTCGCGCCGTCGCGGCATTTCCAGCGCTGACAGAAAAGAATGCCGTGCGAAGATTCCTTGGACTTCGTGCCTACTATTGACGTTTCGTTCGGGACCTCGCAAGGATTTCCGCACCGCTCACAAACCTCACAAAGGACGCGGAGAAGTTCGAATGGCCCGAGAAGCAGCAGCAGGAATTCGACGAGCTGAAGCGAAGACTCCAGACTCCTTCTGTTCTTGGCCATTTTGATCAGGATGCGGAAACCGAGATTCACACGGACGCTTGTACTGCAAGACTTGGAGCACTACTTGTTCCAGTGCAATAAGGCACCGAGCAAGTCATTGCCTACGCAAGTCGGGCAGTGTCCAAAGTGGAGAGAAATTACTCCACGACTGAAAAAGAAGATCTTGCGGTGGCGTAGGCAATCACGAAGTTCTGCCCGCATTTGTACGGGAGCCCGTTCCGCGTAGTCACAGACCATCATTCGCTCAGCTGCCTTGCGAACCTGAAGGAACCTCCAGGACGCCTCGCTTGATGGAGTCTCTGACTAGAAGAGTTCAACATGGCTATAACCTGCAAGTCAGGCCGCGAGCACATTGACGCTGACTCCTGTCCAGAACCGCTGTCGAAACACCTTCCGGCAGCAGCGACGTCGATGACGTCGCATGCTCCCTAGAAGCAGTGAACACCGACGACATGGCGTGACGCCAACGAGACGATCCTGAGCTGCGCGCATTAATCAAGCATTTTGCAGGGCGAGGGAGTTCCGTGCCACGTGGTTTCTCAAAAACCATGCCGACCTTCGCCATTCGACAAGGTGTATTCTACAAGGAAATCTTCGGGGACAACAACTCGCCATGACTGCTGGTTATCCTGACCGACCTTCGAGAGGAGATCTTTCAAGCATGTTCCGACGACCCGACGTCGAAACCTTGGTTACAACCGAACAATGGCCCACATTCGGGAAAAGTATTACCGGCCCAAGCTCCTCAAAACCGTCCACCTCTAAACCCGATTATGCCACAAGTGCCAGCGACGCGAGAAACCGCCTACGAAGCCGGCAGGTCTCCTGCAGTCAATTCCTCCGCCAACAGCACCGTTGGTGCAGGTCGGAATGAATCTACTCGGTCCTTTTCCGGCGTCAACCCTGGTAAACCGTTAGATAATCGTCGCCACAGATTGTCTTACGCGGCACGCAGAAACGAAAGCCCTTCCTTCAGGCACAGCTGTTGAAGTTGGCAAGCTGTTGATTGAGTGCATCGTCCTCCGGCACGGCGCTCCCAGAGATCTGATTACAGATCGCGGATCATCATTAATGGCACAGCTGACCCAAGAAATCCTTCGGTTCAGTCACACCAGCCACCGTCGTACCACTGCGTACCACCCGCAGACCAGTGGGCTGACGGAGCGACTCAACGAGACAATAGTCGACATGATTTCTATGTATGTCGACGTAGAGCACAAGACGTGGGACGAGGTGTTGCCCTACGTCACGTTCACCTACAACATGGCGGTTCAAGAGACCAGTGGATTTACACGTTTCAAGCTGGTACATGGTCGGAAGGTAACCACCATGCTGGACGCGATGCTTCCCCGTGAGCCAGCTGACGATGAGAGCGACGACGCCCACGTGGTTGTTCAACGGGCCGAAGAAGTCCGCTAGCTCGCCCGACTCCTGATTCAGGACTAGCAACGCGCCGACGCGGGCCGCTACAACCTTAGTCGCAGGGACGTCTACTTCCAGCCCGGAGACAAGAGGTGGGTGTGGACGCCCATCCGCCGCCGCGGCCTCAGTGAGAAACTGCTGTAATGGTAATTTGAACCACACAAGGTATTTCGTCGCCTCGGGGAGCTGAACTACGAGGTCATGCCCGACGGAACAAGAACAGCATCACGCCACCCACCCTGACCTGAAGTCACCAACGTCGTGCGTCTCAAGCCGTAGTACGCATGATAAGACTGTAAACTGTGATGCCGTGCAACGCTTGATAGGACTGTGCTTTGCCAGCCTCTATATTTTCCTTTTATTTTGTTTGCCTTGCTGTTTTTTTTTTTTCACGTGGCGTCGACACGACTCTCTTTTTAAAGGGGGGACCAATTCCACGCGTGTCGGCAAGTGAGCGCGTGCGTGACCGAGTGGTTACTGCGCCTGACTTTCGTGCGGAGGCCCAGGGTTAGGCTCCTGGGAGTTACGCGCCTTTTATGTTTGGTTTCAGTTTAATGTTCTGGTAAATTTTAGAATCCTGTGTCTTGTTCGAGGTCCGGATTTACTGGCCGCCCAACCTTCTCCACCGATTTCTCCAGAAGCCAATGTGCGTAATGAAGGGACTTCGCGTGGCGAGCCGAAGTCAGTCTCGCCCCCGCGTTCGATCGTGCTGTTACGCCGACTTCGACGCCCGCGACGTTGTGTTGTTATCTTCTGTCCACCTTTTGTTTTGGGCACAAGTTCGCCCCATTAAACGTTTCAGTTTCCTCAGTTATTCTTTGTTTCGTCACCTCGTCGTTTGTGACAATAGTTTCTAGAAACAAATTCCGAGAACACCTAAGCACCTCTTATGAGTTGTGAATCCGAAAGCATTCCTGGCTCGCTGATGACTGCTGGACCGCTGGGTGAAAAAGAGGCGGCAGTGCGAAGCTCTGCGCGGCGGGTGCTAAAATCAAGTGGCGTCTCATCATCATAATTTCCCTATCTGCGGGTAGCGGTTGCCGAAGTTAGACTTTAAAACGTAACGTTAGGCCTAACGTCAGGCCAGCGCATACCCGCGTTTCCTCCCCTCCCCTCCCCCCCCCTCACTGCGGCGCCAGCAGTTCGGCTGGCTCCTTAGCAACGAAGACGCCGTTGCTATGAAGCCACTTGACACGTTGCTGACTGGGGGATTTTAGGTCCCGTTTCGGTCATGGAAATTCAGGTGACATTTTGCGCTGCTGCTGGCGGAATTCAGGTGCCGTTCCGCTCAGCGAATGGGAATTTCGGTGCCGCTTATCGCTGCTACAGACAACGATAACGTCCGCCACACATTCAGATAACGCCGGTTCGCTTCCAAGGGGTGATTAATGTTTTCGCATTAAAACCCAATTTCTAATCTTATTACAAACTTGAAAGATGCCGTACAATTTTTACCCCTCTATTTTTGAAAGAAAAAAATGAAATTTGAGAGCGAAGCGTCTTATCTATAGACCAACACGCGAATCTGGCGCCACGCTGTTGTCGGGACAGCGCATGTGCAGACGCTTCCCGCGCGTCGGGGTTTTCCGCTTTCGCGATGCCCACACCTGGTATGGGCAGACGCTGGCCTCTTTTGTTACCAGTGTGTTGGTATATAATGCGTGGAATCCAGAATCTAAGCTGCGATAGTTTCAATTTGTTTAGAAGACAGAAAACAGTCGTCTCGGGAGTGACGTTCTGGGTTCTTACCGATTCTCCCACCAAATGTGGCAGTTAGACTGAGCCTATGCATGCACCGAGAAAGTGAGGGCGAGGAGGAGATGAGAGCTCGCTGGAAAACGCCAACCACTGGTGGGAATGGTTTGCGGGAAGGCCTAAATCCTGCTGCCTCTGTCTTCACTGCACTCGCCGAACGCGTTAGAACGCGGAACGACGGTGTCCGGGATTTGGCTGTCGCATTCTAACGCGTTCGGCGACTGCAGTAAAGAC
Organism: Ixodes persulcatus; assembly: GCA_013358835.2. Classification (NCBI taxonomy): domain Eukaryota; kingdom Metazoa; phylum Arthropoda; class Arachnida; order Ixodida; family Ixodidae; genus Ixodes; species Ixodes persulcatus. Next base: position 75,604 of record JABSTQ010011037.1, read on the forward strand.
AAAACCGCACTGTAACAACAAGTGTCGCAATTGCCCTGCAATTGTGTGTCTACTTGAAACGTTCTTTGTTTAGTGTAACTAACGTCCAGGCATTTTTTCTCGAGCTGCCCCTCCAGGCTTCTCCACTCCTCCTGACCCCACTGACTCATTGCAGAGCTGGAATTTCCGGGACATATTCCGATTTTTAAAGTGACCCAATGGCGGTGTCAGCTACCAGTACAAGTCTATGGAGCTATTAATATTTGGATTTTGTCAACTCTGTTGTCCTGAATCGTCCCGATTATTCATTGAGTGTCCGAACAATACATATTTTCTTGATTGTCTGTATTTTTTTATTAAGTGGCACGTAACTTAACTTGAACGTCTGTATTCAATGTGATTTTCACCTCTCATAACATTTTTGTATCGGCAAGAAGCCAGCGGGGCGCTCTGGTTTACACTGTAACTTGTCCCGTGGAACCGCAGTGGATAACAGTAACTCTTGATCACTGCACTGCACGTGGTGGGCGGCAACTGTGATTTTTGTTTTCATACTTTGTAGTGACGGGCAAGTTGTAGATCTTATAATCACTGCACTGCATATCATGTACCAAAGCAGGAATTGTTCCGGCATCAAAAAGTAGGTGTCACGTTGTCCGTAATTGGAACCAACAGCCAAAGTTCGTTGAATATGTTAACTGTCGCTACAGTCAACTGACGAAAGAGACGCCTCGAATGACATTAGATATAGCAGTTTACTGTTTGCAAGAATTCAATAGTTTCCAATGCCCACCAAAAAAAAGCAAACATACAGTGTGAAATGTAAATTACAAAAGTAAATCTCCAGATTTCTGCAAAATATATTATACAGCCGTCAAGGCACATGTGCTGACTTTCAACTCATTGTGCAGACATTGGGAGATTTATTTGGCCATTGGTATTCAAGTCTGTATGTTTGTTTATCTTTGTGGTCACAGGGGTCCGTAACGGCTCTAGCGCATAGTAAACATATATAATCATTGGGTTCCAAGAGGCTCCCGTTTTGTAATTTTGGGCAGTTACCGCCAAATGTGCCTAGCAGAGATGAACCGGGATTTCTACATTGTGGAATTTAAAAATTTCGAAGTGCAGACAAAATGCAGTATTCAGTGAAAACAGTTCCTCATACGTTTAATTCAAATATAATTAGTTTAAAGTGGTGACTTCCAATTTTCGTAAGAATCCGAACAACATCAAATAAAAATTAAAGAAGACATTTAGATTTTAAACCCGGAACAAATGAAAGATAGGCCATAAATGAATTACTAAAATAAAATCTGAAATGTAACCTAAGGTATATGAATACATTCAAATCCAATGATTTACAAAGCTGATAATTTCTTTAGCGGCTCTACATATAACAAAAGAGTAAGGAAAGAACAAATAGTTTGTCATGTTTTTGGATTGCTGCGAGCTAGCCACCTCAGTAAGACGAAAAACATTTAGAACCAGGCATGAAATGATTGAAACAACTTTTTTTTACATTTTCTTGCAAAATGTCAGTAGCAACGTAGGTCTCTCTGAGGTTTATGGTCAAGGAAAGAAATCGAGGGAGGGGGTGTTTGGAAGCCTTTTGTATGCCTGCAAGGGGGCACAAGGGATAAACTGCGAGGACGAAGAAGGGGTTCAGAGGAAGTTGCACACTTGTACTATAAAATTATCTGCCTTCAAGGAAAACGGCATTATAAAAGAACACCTACTCCCCTCTTTGATGGAATACAAAAAAAGTCAAAATTTTACCTATATTTCTTCAATTTTCTTCAAAGAGCTTTTATGGTGTTTGGTGAAATTTTGCGTATTTGTTTTGCATCACAGAGGGGAGTAAGCTTTCCTTTTTAATGCCTTTTGCTTTCAGGGTAAGTAATATTGTAGCATATTAGTGCAACTGGATTTCCTGGATCTATGCCAATTACTGTCTGTAACAAAACAAAGAAATTAGTGGACTTTATAATGAAGTATTTATTTGCTTCAATAGTACAGTGTTGTTAAGGCTGCCTGAAGTCAAAAATAGCCCAGTTAAAAAGACTAGTGCAAATGCTCATTTTCTTGCGATGAAATGTGCCATTCGGTTGCATGGCACATTTGTCTTGTCAGACGTGGCAGCTAGTTGGTATTTGAATATCTAAGTTGCCCATACCTCTACCTTAAAATATTTAAAATTCTGTATACCCTACCCCAGAGATAAATTGGGCTCTATTGATGATATGTTTGCACTGGGAAGTCATGGTAACGTTAAATATCGCTGGCCAAATAAAAAAACATAACACCCATTCTATATGCCTCTAAGCTTCCATGTCTCTGAAAAGAACACAATTGATAAGAGAGCACAATGTTACCTTGGTATATGCTTGAGAGGGGAGCGTAGGTGAAACACAAAATGAGAGTTAATGTTTCAATAAAAGACTGGGAATATTTAAGTACCTTATTGAAACGTTATTTGCCGTCCTGGGGCTTACACAGTGCTTCTTCCTTAGAAATTATTGTACAAATTGGTGAACAATCGTTTGCCTATATATAAACTCGAGATGTATGTAGTAATATAAAAGTGAATATTATCACAGATTAACGTCCAATTACGTTGTTATTGGAGTATGTGTCGTCATGTGATCATATCAAATGGTTTAGAAATAAACACCGACACGTTATGCTCATTCACTTTGTTCGCAAAATTGTATGCAAATTTTTAGGCAAATGTGAGCCCTTGCCCACCAGGGTACGCGACCACACTTAATAACAAAATATCACAAAATCTAGTTAGGCAACTAACACAATGTGACAAATGTATGAGCATATCGGCCCATTTCCGCCAAAAAGTGTCAAAGTCATTCTTCACTGCTGATAGTTTAGTTGCCATTTGGCATCTTTCGGACTAAGTCGCGAAAGCACCGCTGGGGTTCGGCTTCACATTTGTGATCTAGTTTTCATGTTGCAGCTTCGGGCCTCAATTACTAAAAAAGAAAAAAAAATAGACGCCACTGCTGGGTCTTTGGCTGAAAACTGGCAACATTGGTTCAAGTCTGGCACGTTGGTAATTATGATGCGAGTGAGAGAAAAACTATAGGAACACAAAGTAGTAAAATGTTTCTTTAGCAATTTGAGTAGTAGAATAACTGTACCAACTCACACAGTTTGTAAACAAACGCCCAAAGGGGCGGAGCCTAACCCGATCCGACCAATGACAGTGCAGGAGGGTGGGTCCGAACCCAATCCAACCAATCACAGCGCGGTAGGGCGGGGCCCTTTGCCTCTCTCCCATCCCAGTGACCAATGACAGGCAGTGGGGCATCGATGGCCCCGCCCACAGGACATTAGCCACTGACACACCGGAGCTCAGCGAAGTCCCGTCACGTGTGAAGTCACGTGTCAGGCGCGTGCCAGAAGCGCGTCACTTACCATGACCACAAACCGCACACCGCAAACCACAAACTTCAAACCAAAAACCGCAGACCGCAAACCACAAACCTCAAACCACAAGCGTGGTTGACCAGGTGTTGACAGCTGCGGTCATCATCTGATAACAATCACGTGATGTCACACAGGGTCCGAGCTTCGTTCGACAGAGGGCACTATAGGACTTGAATTGCGGCGCTCAGGACGTCTCACGTGTGATGTCGCACAGGGCTCGAGCTGCGTCCGACAGAGGGCGCTCACGTGATGTCGCACAGGGTTCGTGCTGCATCCGAAGGAGGGCGCTGCGCTCCGGTCACATGACAGTCACGTGTTTGAATTTCAATCGCTGCGTGGTAAATGCCCCTTTTATTCGATGAAAAAGGTCGCAGCAGGCGCGCGACCTTTTTCAAGGGCGGCGGGGAATCGAACTCTCGACTTCGTGCTCACCAGTCCGACGCTTTACCCCCTGAGCTACGAGCGCATTGCTTCCGAAGACCGCTTAAGTCGGGTTAGTTCTTTGTGTGTGTGTGTGCATTCAGATCACGTGATGTCCCGCGCGCTACTTGGCTTTTGTAATGCGGTTAAAAACAGGATCCATCATTGCCGCAGGTCATGTGGCCATGGTCGTGTGACGTTGCTCGTCTTCCTATCACGTGATTTCGCGCGCGCGCGATTCATACGATGTTCACGGACTCGTAGCCACGTGGCGCCCCCTTAGCTGTTGCATTTGGGGTCTTCGAGCCGCTGGATTTTGGCGTCATGTGACGGTCCCCAATAGCAGCAGCTGGGTACCGCTACATTGGGGTTGAGGTGACTAGAATTTTAAAGCTCGCGGACCGTGATTAATTTTGATCCTGCGTAAAGCTTTAAAGTAGCCCTGTTAAAATTTGGGGCCAGCTCGCAAAAACTTTGCAAAGACCCAGCGAATTTCGGGAATAGGCGCCATCTAGTGTTCAGACTGTGAAGTGGTCCTCGTTCAAATTGGGTGCCACCTGATGGTAAAAGCTTCGACCCGATATAAACATGGACGTCATGTGACGGTCCAATTGGCAACAGTCGCGGTCCCGCTAAGTTGGGGGTGAGGAGACGGTGAAACTTTGAAGCTTGCGGACCGTGTTAAACCTTGGTCCAGCGTAAAGCTTTGAAGTGGACCTGCTAAACTTTGGGGCAAAGTCTTGAAACTCACAGACCGTGCTGGACCCAGTGATTTGTTTTCGAATAAACACCATCTCTCGATAGAACTTTGAAGTGCTCATCGCCAAAAATTGCTGACATCTGGTGGTGAAAGCTTCGACCCGCTAAATTTGGGGCGTCATCTGAAGATTATCTTAGCACCAGCTGGATACCGCTAAAGTTTTTCTTTTTGCTGGAGCGACGGTAAAACTGAAGTTCGCAGGCCGTTCTACATCTTGGCCCAGCGTAAAGCATTGAAGTTGCCCTCCCGCGTGCTTAGCACACATGGTCAGCTGTATCCACTTAATTTTGAGGGGTGACGGTAAAAATTCGAAGCTCACGAACCGTGCCAAGTTGAGACCAAAGCGTAAAGTTTTGACGTGGCGCTGCCATATTTTGGGAGCTGACCACAGTGCGTAAAACTCTGAAGTGGCTCTAATGAAAATTCGAGCCCAGCGCGTAACACTTTTCACAGTCCCAGCCAAATGTGGTATACCCGACACCTAGCGTAAAACCTTTGAACTGGTCGAAGATTATTTTAAACTTCAATGAGATGAAGTTAGCGTTTCCTCTTCTCGATTTCGCGCGCACACTGTTTAAATTCGGGATTTAGGCGTATGAGTTGTCACCTCCGTTCACAGATGGTGCGCGTTTTTGTTGCTAAGCGTCTTTGTTGTTAAAGCATTAGTGATATCTGGCGGCGTTGGTGTGACCTTGCGACATCTGTTGCTGAAAAGTTAAATTGATCGTATTCCGAAGGCGTGCACATCCGTATTTTTGTGCGCGAGCAAGTCCGGGCTTTGTGCGTATGAGTTGCCGATTCCGTTTGTAGACGGCGCGCACCTGAATCTCTTTCAGCTGACGTGAACTTTTACCATTATCACGCGAAATCTCTCGCTAATTTTAGCGCCAGATTGGTAGATGGCGTCAACTCTATCGCGCGCGCGCGACATCTCTCGCTAATTTAGCGTCATCTGCAGCTGCTGAACGGAGCAGTGTGGGAAATGGACCGGAGCGTGGTCGCATCCATACGCGCTAAAGACGAGACAGATATGGTGTTTCATATTTTTATTCTCGTACGCTCTAAAAACACCACACTTCTAAATGCAGATCCGGTGTTCATTTTTTTTTTCTTTTCACTCTACGCAACAAAGAAACCATTGGAAACGCTTTACACAAAAAATGTCACACAAGCTGTTTCAAAATACAACCGAGACAAAGAAGTTGTGAAATGAAATCTCAGGAGCAACGCGCGATAGGATCCTCGCCTCTCAGATAACTCCTCGACGATGTCGCTCACCTCCAGAATGTATCCCGTCGGAGCGTCATCTGAAACGTCAATGTTCAGGCAGGCAATCTCGTCTTTCGTCATCCACTCAAAGTCCGACACGGGCAGGGCTTCTCTCATTGTCGCCGCATACAGACCGTTTACGTCCAAGTCCAAAATCTGAGACGGTTCGTGCTGCGGGTTAAACGTATCCGTTCCCGGAATATTTGCGACAGAATGGCGGGTTGTGCATTGGGTAATCCCTCCGCGAATACTCTGTTCTATCATGAGATAGGTGTCAGGATCGTCAATTAGCTGCAGTCTTACTTTCGACTGTTTCAGCGCACACAACAAGCTTAGGGACGGTAACAATACGAAATGTAAAGCCTCAATTTCGTACGTCTCCAGCGTCCAGCGTCTAAAGTTTTGGAAAACATCGGCCAGTAGGAGGCAGTCCGTCTTTAGGTAAATGTCGCTGTATTCTCCAAGGTTCTTCAAACCAAAAGTATCGAAAACGATCTGTGCATGTTGGTAGTCCTCTTCACACACACCCCGTTCCCAGTCAACTTGTTAAAAAAAAAGGCCTCTCTTGGCGGGAGGCTTTGACCCTCGTAACTCTCAAAGCTTGTAATGAAATTATAACAAAACACTCTTTTGCGGGCAAGGAGGTCGACGTTATCGGGAAAGGACTGCCGAAGGCAACAAAAAAGCTCTGTGCCCTTAGAGTGGAGATTTTGCACGAGCGTCTCCAGGCTTGCATTAAGAAATGCGAGGCTGTCAATAAAGCGAAGGTTGCCTATCTCTAACAATTTAAAATTCTGGCACGAGCTTCCGAGTAGTCGAACAAATTAAGCTGGTCTATAAAGAAACTGAGGTCGTAGGAATGGTTATGCGCTATGAGTGGAACGGTATGTTTGTTGATTCGATGGTTTAGGTTACACTGGGAGCAAAGCGCCAGCCTAGACTCTCCCGTCATGTGGTCGTGGTCGCGAGTTTTCATTTTCTTGCTAAAGCTTTCGTTGCAAATGACACAGCGGGAAGAGTCCGCGTGGGAAGCCTCGTTTTCTTGAGTCATTTCAAGAGGCACTTCACTCGACCTGATCAATCGGGGTATTTCCTTCGCTAGAAAGTTGAGAATGAAAATCAATCTTTCTACGCAGTCGGGACCGCGATAGAGGTATTCCTCAACAATGGACGAATCTTTTGAGCGGATGACGAGAAGACAGAAAGAGCTGGGGGCGTGATTCTCGTAAACATTGCCCGTCGACTGAGTCGGTTCCAGAATCGTGCTTCAAAGTCGTAAACGCAATAAAAGGGGAACTCTTCCATGACATGCGTGCTCCGACGAAAGTACACAGTTCGTCACCTTTGTTTGGGAAGACGGTTTTGCCCGGCTTCTTGTTCCTGCACATTGAGAGATGGTCAGATAGCCCGTTTCTTGCCTCTGAAACCCGGTTAGACACGTCTTACAACGAAAGCGTAGGATTTGGCATTTGAAAAAAGCCTCGCAAAGTTTGTAATGCCCACAAAATGGTTCTCAGCAAGGAGAAGATCGACACGCTGCTCCAACTCGTCATCAACTACCTTCAGGGGGTAGACAAAGTTTACGTCTTACAACGAAAGCGTAGGCTTTTGGCATTTGAAAAAAGCCTCGCAAAGTTTGTAATGGCCACAAAATGGTTCTCAGCAAGGAGAAGATCGACACGCTGCTCCAACTTGTCATCAACTACCTTCAGGGGGTAGACAAAGTTTACGTCTTACAACGAAAGCGTAGGCTTTTGGCATTTGAAAAAAAGCCTCGCAAAGTTTGTAATGGCCACAAAACGGTTCTCAGCAAGGAGAAGATCGACACGCTGCTCCAACTCGTCATCAACTACCTTCAGGGGGTAGACAAAGTTTTTCTCGCTGTCATATAACCAAACACGTTCACTGAGACACAATTTTTACGCTCAAAGGCTCCCACATCCTGTGGAAAGGTGACGGGGAAGGTTTTCGGAAACAGGTACTTGCACATATGTTCACGATACGAGGATGCTCTTCCTCTGTAAGCCCCGTTTGCAGGACGCAAAACGGCGAGCACCGCAAAAAACAAAGCACATATCCCGTTCCGAATCGTGAAGACACTCACTGACACTGACGAGGCATTGCTTTGAGGCAAGAATCACGAGCCTTTTTCCTGATAATGCTCCAATCGGGCAGCTATTTCCGTGCAAACTCGCTGAATCGAACTACTGATATTACCGTCCACAAATGCGGTTTTTACCTGACTATAAAAAAGTGCACAGTCTCATCAATGTCGTCGTCAGGAAGGAGACGTCCGAGCTCGACGGTGAGTGTTAAAAAAAAAAAACAAAAAAAAAACGCAGCGGCAGACCAAAATATCTTAGCACGAGCATCCGCTTTTTCTCTTTATCGGATATCATTCGTTGGCTAAACATTGCGATTTGTGTATACGTTCGGGCGTCGCTACAAACCGCACTGTTGCGACGCGTGTGAGCATTTATCGTGAAGCAAAAGCCGCGCGAGTCTCCCGTCGCGTGGGAATGTGCTTCTCGCCCGGATGTGCGCATCCTACGGTCCTTGCTTACAGGAAAATCTGCGCTAAACATTGCGACTTCATCGTTTACTGTGATTGCACGGCCTACGACTCCCTGGGCGTACTCCCGCTTTTCGCACTCGAACTACCCAAGTCACGCATCGTTTTTCTCCTGATCTTCGCGCTACAAGGTGAGCAGACTACAAGCCTCGCGTTTTCCTTGCTAATAAGATATTTTGTTTCAGCATTTGGTCCTCGAGAGGGAGAAACATCAAGGCGGTCCTCCACCACACCCTTCTTGCATAGCAAGGTGAGCAGTCTAAAAGCCTAGCGTTCTCCTCGCTAATAGGAATTTTTTTGTTTCGGTATCTCTGAAATGGGCAGCGATACCTAGACGACCCGGATCATCTAGCCCCCTCGTCACCTAATCGTCGGATATCTACGAATATCGTCTAGCCATCTCATCCCCAATCATGGTTACCTGTTACCTGTGCTCTCCCGACGACCGACAGCATTATTCCAGTGCAGACTCGCTGCAAGTTCTCTTAGCCTTGGTTCACAATGTGACTCCCTCGCCATGCATTCCGTTTTACGAAAGAGTGTGCGCAATTCGTAATTATCTGGCTCAATACGAGTTACAAGAAAGAGACACCAAGGCTTACGACGTAGCAACCTTTTTTTAGATATCATGCATAGCATATGTCAAACGTGCTCAGATATTTTGGTCTGCCGCTGCGTTTTTTTTTTGTTTTTTTTTGTAACACTCACCGTCGAGCTCGGACTTCTCCTTACTGACGACGACATTGATGTGACTGTGCACTTTTTTTCATAGTCAGGTCCAAACCGCATTTGTGGACGGTAATATCACTAGTTCGATTCAGCGAGTTTGCACTGAAATAGCTGCCCGATTGGAGCATTATCAGGAACAAGGCTCGTGATTCTTGCCTCAAAGCAATGCCTCGTCAGTGTCAGTGAGTGTCTTCATGAATCTGAACGGGATATGTGCTTTGTTGTTTGCGGTGCTCGTCGTTTTGCGTCCTGCAAACGGGGCTTACAGAGGAACAGCATCCTCGTATCCTGAACATATGTGCAAGTACCTGTTTCCGAAAACCTTCCCCGTCACCTTTCCACAGGATGTGGGGGCCTTTGAGCGTAAAAATTGTGTCTCAGTGAACGTGTTTGGTTATATGACAGCGAGAAAAACTTTGTCTACCCCCTGAAGGTAGTTGATGACGAGTTGGAGCAGCGTGTCGATCTTCTCCTTGCTGAGAACCATTTTGTGGGCATTACAAACTTTGCGAGGCTTTTTTCAAATGCCAAATCCTACGCTTTCGTTGTAAGACGTGTCTAACCGGGTTTCAAAGGCAAGAAATTGGCTATCTGACCATCTCTCAATGTGCAGGAACAAGAAGCCGGGCAAAACCGTCTTCCCATACCAGGGTGACGAACTGTGTACTTTCGTCGGAGCACGCATGTCATGGAAGAGTTCCCCTTTTATTGCGTTTACGACTTTGAAGCGCGATTCTGGAACCGACTCAGTCGACGGGCAATGTTTACGAGAATCACGTCCCCAGCTCTTTCTGTCTTCTCGTCATCCGCTCAAAAGATTCGTCCATTGTTGAGGAATACCTCTATCGCGGACCCGACTGCGTAGAAAGATTGATTTTCATTCTCAACTTTCTAGCGAAGGAAATACCCCGATTGATCAGGTCGAGTGAAGTGCCTCTTCAAATGACTCAAGAAAACGAGACTTCCCACGCGGACTCTTCCCGCTGTGTCATTTGCAACGAAATCTTTAGCAAGAAAATGAAAACTCGCGACCACGACCACATGACGGGAGAGTCTAGGCGGGCGCTTTGCTCCCAGTGTAACCTAAACCATGGAATCAACAAACATACCGTTACACTCATAGCGCATAACCATTCCTACGACCTCAGTTTCTTTCTAGGCAAGCTTAATTTGTTCGAGTCCAAGGATATTAACGTACTCGGAAGCTCGTGTCAGAATTTTAAATTGTTAGAGATAGGCAACCTTCGCTTTATTGACAGCCTCGCATTTCTTAATGCAAGCCTGGAGACGCTCGTGCAAAATCTCCATTCTAAGGGCACAGAGCATTTTTGTGGCCTTCGGCAGTCCTTTCCCGAGCAAATCGACCTCCTTGCCCGCAAAGGAGTGTTTTGTTATAATTTCATTACAAGCTTTGAGAGTTACGAGGGTCAAAGCCATCCGCCACGAGAGGCCTTTTTTTCTAACAAGTTGACTGGGAACGGGGTGTGTGTGAAGAGGACTACCAACATGCACACATCGTTTTCGATACCTTTGGTTTGAAGAACCTTGGAGAACACAGCAACCTTTACCTAAAGACGTACTGCCTCCTACTGGCCGATGTTTTCCAAAACTTTAGACGCTGGACGCTGGAGACGTACGAAAAAGAGTCTTTACATTTCGTATTGTTACCGTCCCTAAGCTTGTCGTGTGCGCTGAAGCAGTCGAAAGTAAGACTGCAGCTAATTGACGATCCTGACACCTATCTCATGATAGAACAGAGTATTCGCGGAGGGATTACCCAATGCACAACCCGCCATGCTGTCGCAAATATTCCGGGAATGGATACGTTTTACCCGCAGCACGAACCGTCTCAAATTTTGGACTTGGACGTAAACGGTCTTTATGCGGCGACAATGAGAGAAGCCCTGCCCGTGTCGGACTTCGAGTGGATGATAAAAGACGAGATTGCCTGCCTGAACATTGATGACGTTTCAGATGACGCTCCGACGGGATACATTATGGAGGTGAGCGACATCGTCAAGGAGTTATCTGAGATGCGAGGATCCTATCGCGCGTTGCTCCTGAGATGTCATTTCACAACTTCTTTGCCTCGGTTGTATCTTGAAACAGCTTGTGTGACGTTTTTTGTGTAAAGCGTTTCCAATGGTTTCTTTGTTGCGTAGAGTGAAAAGAAAAAAAAAATGAACACCGGATCTGCATTTAGAAGTGTGGTGTTTTTGGAGCGTACGAGAATAAAGATATGAAACACCATATCTGTCTCGTCTTTAGCGCGTATGGATGCGACCACGCTCCGGTTCATTTCCCACACTGCTCCGTTCAGCAGCTGCAGATGACGCTAAATTAGCGAGAGATGTTGCGCGCGCGCGATAGAGTTGACGCCATCTACCAATCTGGCACTAAAATTAGCGAGAGATTTCGCGTGATAATGGTAAACGTTCACGTCAGCTGAAAGAGATTCAGGTGCGCGCCATCTACAAACGGAATCGGCAACTCATACGCACAAAGCCCGGACTTGCTCGCGCACAAAACTACGGATGAGCACGCCTTCGGAATACGATCAATTTAACTTTTCAGCAACAGATGTCGCAAGGTCACACCGACGCCGCCAGATATCACTGATGCCCTAACAACAAAGACGCCTAGCAACAAAAACGCGCAACATCTGTGAACGGAGGTGACAACGCATACGCCTAAATCCCGAATGTAAACTGTGTGCGCGCGAAATCGAGAGAGGAAACGCTAACTTCATCCATTGAAGTTTAAAATAATCTTCGACCAGTTCAAAGTTTTTACGCTAGGTGTCGGTCATACCACATTTGGCTGGGACTGTGCAAAGTGTTACGCGCTGGGCTCGCATTTTCATTAGAGCCACATCAGAGTTTTACGCGCTGGGGTCAGCTCCCAAAATATGGCAGCGCCTCGTCAAAACTTTACGCTTTGGTCTCAACTTGGCACGGTTCGTGAGCTTCGAATTTTTACCGTCACCCCTCAAAATTAAGTTGATACAGCTGACCATGTGTGCTAAGCGCGCGGAGGGCAAATTCAATGCTTTACGCTGGGCCAAGATGTAGCACGGCCTGCGAACTTCAGTTTTACCGTCGCTCCAGCAAAAATAAAAACTTTAGCGGTATCCAGCTGGTGCTAAGAGAATCTTCAGATGACGACCCAAATTTAGCGGGTCGAAGCTTTCACCACCAGATGTCAGCAATTTTTGGCGATGAGCACTTTAAAGTTCTAACGAGAGATGGTGTTTATTCGAAAACAAATCACTGGGTCCAGCACCGTCTGTGAGTTTCAAGACTTTGCCCCAACGTTTAGCAGGTCCACTTCAAAGCTTTACGCTGGACCAAGATTTAACACGGTCCGCCAGCTTCAAAGTTTCACCGTCACCTCACCCCCAAATTAGCGGGACCGCGACTGTTGCCAATTGGACCGTCACATGACGTCCATGTTTATATCGGGTCGAAGCTTTTACCATCAGGTGGCACCCAATTTGAACGAGGACCACTTCACAGTCTGAACACTAGATGGCGCCTATTCCCGAAATTCGCTGGGTCTTTGCAAAATGTTTGCGAGCTGGCCCCAAATTTTAACAGGGCCACTTTAAAGCTTTACGCAGGATCAACATTAATCACGGTCCGCGAGCTTCAAAATTCTACAGTCACCTCAACCCCAATGTAGCGGGACCCAGCTGCTGCTATTGGGGACCGTCACATGACGCCAAAATCCAGCGGCTCGAAGACCCCAAATGCAGCAGCTAAGGGGGCGCCACGAGGCTACGAGTCCGTGAACATCGTTTGAATCGCGCGCGCGCGAAATCACGTGATAGGAAGACGAGCAACGTCACACGACCATGGTCACATGACCTGCGGCAATGAAGCATCCTGTTTTTAACCGCATTACAAAAGCCAAGTAGCGCGCGGGACATCACGTGATCTGAATGCACACACACACACAAACAACTAACCCGACTTAACCGGCCTTCGGAAGCACTGCGCTCGTAGCTCAGGGGGTAAAGCGTCGGACTGGTGAGCACGAAGTCGCGAGTTCGATTCCCCGCCGCCCGCCGAGCCTTTTTTATCGAATAAAAGGGGCAATTACCGCGCAGCGATTCAAATTCAAAACACGTGACTTTCATGTGACCGGAGCGCAGCGCCCTCCTTCGGATGCAGTACGAACCCGGTGCGACACCACGTGAGACGTTCTGAGCGCCGCAATTCAAGTCCTATAGCGCCCTCTGTCGAACGAAGCTCGGACCCTGTGTGACATCACGTGATTGTTATCAGATGATGACCGCAACTGTCAACACCTGGTCAACCACGCTTGTGGTTTGCGGTTTGTGGTTTGCGGTCTGCGGTTTGTGGTTTGCGGTCTGCGGTCATGGTAAGTGACACGCTTCTGGCACGCGCCTGACACGTGACTTCACACGTCACGGGACCTCGCTGAGCTCCGATTGGTCATTGTCTAATGTCCTGTGGGCGGGGCCATCGATGTCCACTGCCTGTCATTGGTCACTGGGATGGGAGAGAGGGAAAGGGCCCCGCCCTACTGCGCTGTGATCGGTTGGATTGGGTTTGGCCCCGCCCTCCTGCGCTGTGATTGGTCGGATCGGGTTAGGCTCCGCCCCTTTGGGCGTTTGTTTACAAACTGTGTGAGTTGGTACAGTTATTCTACTACTAATTTGATACTCTAAACCGATGTTACGAATAAAACAAGAGGGCGCGGGATGGCCAAAAATACGCTTTTTATTTAAGGCTCGTCAAATTATATGGCGCTGGAGAAATGAGCCTTCTACGTTAGGCTAGCGTATTTATAACTCTTTTTCTTCCTGTACCGCACATTGAAAAGCATGCGGGAAGGCTCCCAGCACGCACCTTGTATCACTGCGCCGCAGTGTACTTCCGCAGCGTAAAGGCCGTTTGCTTTCAACGCCGTCACAATGGCAACGAACGCCGAATGCCATTTGGGTCACCCCTTTCCGACGGCGCGTGTATCACTGAGAAGCGTGTTAATTTACCCACCCGCCTGAGTTCAAGCCACTTCGCGGCGACAATCTGCGGCTGCTTTATACTCGTATTAAACCTTGATTAACATACGGGCTGGGCTGTGTTCCAAATATTACCCAAATGAACCCGAGTTACTCCGGCGGGTCGTGTCACGTGACAACACAGTTTGAAGAACGCTGGACGCGGGTAGGTTTTGGAACGCCAAGGTACACAACTCTTACCCTGGAGTAAGATCGAGTAAATTTTGGAAAACGGCCACGGCGTTCGGAAAATGGCGCCAGCTGTGTCTGGCTTCACGCGGCGGTATCGTGCGTGCTTCCATTCATACGGCGTTCGTTGCGATGGTGACAGCATAAAGGCATACGGCCTTTATGCTGCGGAAGAACACTGCGGCAGAGCGATACGAAGTGTGTGCTGAAGCGCCCCCCCCCCCCCCCCCCCCCGGGTTGGTTTTCAGAGGGCGGAACGCGACCGAAAAGTGTTCAAAATAAGAACTTAAAGCAGAAGGCTGGTTTTCTCTAGCTCCTCATACTTTGAAAAGCCTTACAAGCAAAACGTGTTTTAAAACCGGAGTGTGCAGATTTTTTATTTTTGTTTTTAGAACAACATGGTTTAAACTATCAATGCGCGATTTATTTCCTACTTGTAACCACTTTCATGTCGTAAAACCTATTATTTCTGATCAGAGTAAGTACGTTGGAGATAGATCATTTGATTTGCAATTCAGTATACCGTGCGAAGGAGGGCCCAAATGTATAAAAAAGAAACTTTTCAGGTGCAGAGTTAGCTACCAGACTTTATCACAATTCCTTCGCAAAGAAAAACCAACAAGTTTGTGCATTGATCATGTGAAAGTAGCACTAGTGAAACTTCGTTCACATGATAAGCCTCTCACTGTATGAGCATTACTTCAAACTAGATTGATTGCAGGACACATTGAGATATCTGTGTGTAAACTCAGTAACGTTTGAAGGAGGCTAGTTGTTGCAGAGTGTAAACTCAAATAAAGCAGTACAATAGGGCGAGGTTGGAAGTAGAGAGAGGACACAAGCCAAAGCTTTGATTTATGACTTACTTTTCAACTCACTTCTTGCTATGTGATGAAGAAGAGAGAAAAAAAAAATTCAGTTATGAGTCAGTGATATGTGTCTCCTCCGCCTACTTGCAGAGAGTGATTGCTGAGTCATTTGCATCGGTGTTTTTCTTCAGCTACATGTAATCACAATATAAAAATGTGCACGTGTGCGGCATCAAAAGCTGATTTCACTTTATCAACCACAAAACTAGCACCTCAGGCATTGGCGCACTGCCGAAAGTGTCCGGTAAGCTTGAGCAAAATTTTAGAACTTTTGCGAATCGGCTAAATTATATTATTTCACTAGACATTTATATCGAACACGACTCCGTACTGGGAAGTTTTGCAATCTTTTTTTTTTTTGCATATACAGTTCATTCAAGCGGTTTCATTAGCTCCATTGAGTGCACTTCTCACCGCGAACTGGGGGAACGGTGGCCGAGTTGGCTATCGCACACCAACTGGGAGTACGTGGATCGAAAGCTCGCGGAGCAGAATCCAGGAATCCTGGGATCAATCAAAACCCCTGCACGTTTCGAGTTGGGTGAGGGTCGTACCGGCGTGCGGACAAGTTCTGCGTGGTGCGCGTTAAAGACACCAGGCTAGCCATTGTGCTGCACTGGATAAATTGCTCGTCTACACCTTGAGACAAGTCGCGCGTTAAGGAAGACTAAGTTAAAGCTCTGTAAAAGCACCCACAGCCTCTTTCTTCTCACCGCGCACTGGTGCACTGCAGAGAAGCTAGGCTTTTGAAGTAGACATTGCAACTTTGCGTTGGTAATTCTTCCGCAGCTCACACTCTGAAAAAAGGGTGTGGACCCTTTGTCCTATGTAAAACACCCCAAAGCTTTAGTTCGACGTACAGCGCACTGACGTTGATCTGACGGCACTAACTTTCACGAGAGGCTTGATAGCCGTGAGGTACAACTTAATAAAATAGCTAATTTACGTGTTACTGAATAAAAAAAATCGGAGTTTTTTTTTACCTTACTGCAAAACCTCAGTGTTTTCTTTCTGTTGTACATGATACGTATTTTAGATATTTAATAATTTATATCGCACCGTTATCAAGCCCCTCGTAAGATTGGAACGTCTGTTCTACCATAGTGCGCTGTACGTCGAGCGGAAGTTTTGGGTGCATTATATGGGAAAAAGAGTGTAAGGCTATACCATTTTTAAGAGTGCAGCGCCGTAGGGTAAAACACACTTCTAAGGTAGAATGGTGCACAACATTGTGCCTCGCATATTAATAAAAATAAAAAAAAATAAAAATGAGAATCAGTGAATGCTTAACTGATAGCATTTAACCTCTCAGACAAATTTTCAATAAAAAAAAAACTGTGGTTTGATTATGAAAAACAGTGAGATCCTAAAGAATAATGTGCATCTTTGGTAGTGCTTCTTTCAAATTCGACATTTAAAGAAAAACGGTTTGAACTCATTTTTTTTATAATATTTATGTTTCACATTCATTGGATATAACAGGGCTGCGCTGCAAGTTAAATTGCAATGTTTAGTTACCACCAATAAGTAGATACGATAAAATTTGTTGATGCAGTGAATAAATTAAGTTAAAACAAAATTCACTTCATTGCTGAAAAAAAAAGCTCGAGAACAACATTAATGTGTTGATATGGATATTGTGAGGCATATAAGATGTCAGCAAGTTGACTTTGCATCATCGCAAATGTACACACTCAAGGGACTATTGACAGGCAGAATTAAATTAACTTTGATTTTATTATGCTTTGAAATCGAGGCCACGAAATGGTTACACCTAAGCGGGAAAACAAAAAGCACTGTCTTGGAGAGGCCAACAGATAAATCCTAACATAGTATTCGCAGGAGAATAAATGCGAACGAAAAGTATGCTGATGATTCAAAATAGACTTTTGCACCACCAGAAGGTGCTTCACTATCACACCACCCAATCATGTCACTCTACTTGTCTTTTTGCACCATTGTAAATGCAGAAATTGAGCCTGTTACATATTGTTTGGCCTCTGTCAAATTTTGAAAATTTATAAAACTTTTTGACTTTTAAAAAAAGTATGCCTCACGGCAGAACCATTACCTCGCATATCCGAAAAACCCAGTCGAGCTCCTCCATGAAGTACAAGACGAGCATTGGGAGGGGGGCAATAGACACAGCAAACTTCAAGTCCCTTTGTGAATGGCGTTGTGCTTTCAGTAACCATTCAAGGCCTTCATCTTCTTACGATCTCCTTTGGCGGAAGGTACGCAGGACCTCAAACTTCTCTGCATCGAAAGAAAAGTTGCCATTTATTATTTTTCCAGTGAGCCTGTAAAATTAATACAAATGGTTTGCAGATTATGTTAGAAATTGTTGTTATATTAAATGGTGGGCTACAGCTACGGAGTTAAAATTTCACGAGACGAAAGAATGAAGATATAGGTGTTAGTGAAGTACCACTAAGAGGTTTGAATGTGCATTTCAAATAAGCTGCTTTTCAAGTTGTTCTTTAATGTGAACGCCACCCCACTGCGGCCGGGACCGTTCGCATGCCTGCCATATATTTGAATAAAAGTGCAGAAAGTAGATAATTATAACTTATTTTTTAGAAATGCAAAAGCTGACAGGAAGATTTACATTTTTGAGATATACACTGCCATCTGCAGCACATAATGCAAGAAGAAAGTATTTAAAATCAGGTACACAAATGCTAGGATACGTGTGTGACTGATATAGCATACTAAAATTCATTTTTACAGAAAAACCACTCTGCTGTCACAAGCATTATTTTTATGTTTCAAACAAGGGACCTGAGAGGCAGACATGTCGATAAGCCAATCCTTACTAAAACGTTTTGCCGAAATAACGCGACATTTTACCGGAAATAAGCATTTTATGCAAGATAAAAATTATTGTCTGTGAATAGTTACAGGCTCTTCCTCTAATTTTAAAATAATACTCATAGCTTTCAAATTATTCTATAAAGCACAGTTTTCTTAAATGTGAGAAGGCAATGAAATGTAATTTTGAAATTATCAGAGACAATCATAACAACAAGTAATGTCGTGTCTTCATGTTGCACCGTATGGTTAAATTGGCTTTTTTCGAGTTAAATCGCTTGTCAAAAAGTTGTCATAACTGTCTTACCTACAGTGGATAAAAACAATCAAGGCACTCACTCAGTTTTACGGTGAACCTTTCTATAGAAAAGGAGCATTCCAAGATAAAGGGGTGGGTCATTTCATGCCAAAGGAGACGCAGCCATTTTTTTATGTTTGGGTTTTGTACAAAAATTTAATTTGTATAAAGAAAACACTACAATTGAAAAGAAAAGTATTTTTTAAATATAAATGTTATTTTTGCTAATATCCCAGGTGGCACGCAAGGGGAACGCACAACTTGGGCAAACGTTTGGCAGACGTAAGGGTCTTGCTTTGGCCCAGTTAGGTTTTTCTCCATGGTGCTTGTCAGTGCCAGAGTATGTTGCCTAACTATAGCCCTAGTTGGGTGGAGGGCATGCCGAAGTTTGACTTTTTTCTGGTCCGCCACATGAGTGCCAAATTTAGAAGCATACCTGATCTATAACTGCGAAAGTAAAACCACATTTAGAGAATTGGAACGTGCCAACGTTTGGCCTTTTTATGCTACGCCAAAGGAGGGCCAAATTAAGCGTCATTGTTGAGCCATAACTGCAAAACTAAAACATATTTTGGGGATTACGGACGAGCCAAAATTTGACGTTTCTCTAGGCATTTCTCTGGAGTGCCAAAAGAATTCTCGTTCGCTCGTTTCAAAGCAAAAATTGATTAAATATTCGTTAGAAACACGATGATTAATTGTCATTATCTTTTTTACCAAACAGCATGGTGAAACTTGGCAGTGTCGTGACATTACCACCCAAAAATCAGTTTTAATATAGGCCAAATGTCCAGTTTTGCACCACCTCTCAATATCCGGTAGGTATTGTGTACCGTCGACTCGTCGCGTAATATCTTGCAAAAAATACGCGAACAAAAATGTTTTGAATGTTTTCAGAGATTCATAAATCCCGTATCTTTACACAGCTTATCCTCCACAGATTTACAAACGTAATATTTCTGTAAAACAAAAAAAAATTATTAAATATAATTAACACTGTTTTCATGCCAGGCAAAACTCAAAAATCAAACATGAATGACTATGGGGATTGAGAGGAAGCAGGATGTGAAGAAAAAACGGCCAAATCCTTTGGTGCTCTGGCACACCTAGCCGCGCGTTTATATTCGTTTTCGCGTGACCCGCGACTGACCGGCGGGCCGGAGCTCGCTGCTCGAGTTGCGTGTTGCGGCCTTTGTTGTTTGCTCCTACAGGGCTGCACCCCTGGTAGCATGAAACGGGGTGAAATGAAGAAAGTTGCGAGATACAATTTTGGAAACACAAAGAATAATGACAACAAAACTAGCAGATTCGATGCTGGTAGCAGTGGGGTGCCGACATGACATGTCATGTTGTCTATGAGACGTGTTTCGTGCCAGGTGATGCGCTGGTTTTCTGGGGTGCAGAAATTTGGTTTTTGGACGTAAAACCTGGGGCTGTATCGGTGAAAGCGTGTTTTATTATTTTTATTTATTTACATGAATACCTGCAACGCCGTTAGGCATTATGCAGGGGGGTACAGCAAACATTCTGCAATAACAATACATATTCATACAATAGACAAACGGAACAAAAAAAACATACATTATTAATCACGGGTACAGATTTGTAGTTTATCATAAAATATATCATTATCAGTAATAGATACAATTACTTCCCTAAGTGCATTCTACTCTCTAGTGGTTTGAACAAAAAATGAAAATGAAAAACAAATAGTATTGTAACAAAATTCCTCGGCTTTTTTTAGAATGCTCCCGTCTTGCAGATGCATAGTGTGGTTCAAAAATATAAAGACTTCTTTCAGTACCAGTCCGTCCGTAATATAGGCTGTGAAAGAATTTCAATCTCAAGCACTTTCTTCGCTCTTTGAGTTAATCCCAACCTAAACAGTTTTTCATTTTTGTACAACTTGTATAAGGGCTGTAGTCACCTGTAACAAACCGTAATGCCTGGTTTTGAGCCCATTCAAACTTTTGTTCGAGGTAACTTTGTGGCGGGTCCCAGATGATAGAAGCATAATCTAAAATTGGTCGAATGAAAGAAAAATATAATGTTTGTTTTACACTGCGAGACGTATTTTTAAAATTCCTGAGAATAAAATACAACATTTTACCAGCCTTAGCAACAGTGTTATCCACGTGATCATTCCACTTCAAACTGGACGACAAATGAACTCCCAGGTACTTGTAATCTTCTACACTGTCAAGTATCACATTTTTCAGTTTGTATTCGGTAGGGGAAGATGTACTGCGAAACAAACACATGTGTTTACACTTGGAGATGTTTAAGCTCATTTCCCAACGGTCACACCAGTCTACAAGCACATTTAAATCTTTTTGAAGCCCACTAGCGTCCACGCCAACTTCAATAATTCTATATACTATGCAGTCGTCCGCAAATAACTTAATATAAGACTGTATGTTCTCACAAATACTGTTAATGAATATAGGAAATAGCAAGGGCCCTAACACACTTCCCTGTGGCACTTTGGAGGTTACAATCACTGGTGAAGATATCTCACCATTAAGTACCATACTTTGCTCGCGATCGGAAAGATAGTCAGCGATCCATTTGACAATTTTATCGTTGATTCTCAGAGATACAAGTTTGTTTAACAATAGATGATGTGGCACGGTGTCAAATGCTTTGCGGAAGTCCAAGAATTGACAATCAACACTCTGTCTGTTTTCTATGTTACATGAAACTAAATGGGTAAATTCTGCAAGCTGTGTAACACATGACAAACCTGGACGATAGCCGTTCTGGCAGGGGGAAAAGAAATAACTAGAGTCTAGGAAACTATATATTCGACTATATAAAATGTGTTCAAATATCTTGGAAGCAATGCATGTAAGTGAAACCGGGCGGTAATTTTCAACTAGAGTATTCGACCCAGACTTAAAAATTGGAGTTATATTTGCTATTTTCCAGTCAGTCGGAACTAAACCAGTGTTTAATGATTTTGAAAAAAAAATACTTGAAGGTACTCCACTATTTATTCTCTACAATTGTGAAAAATTACGGGTGAAATTTTGTCTGGTCCGTACGCTTTTGACGTGTCAATGTCTCGTATTAAGGCTCCAATCACATCTACTATGATATTCACTTCGGCCAAAACCACTCCTGTGGTCCGGTCAGACAAGGGACGGACATAGTTAGGTCCAGGAAGCGAAAAAACTGACTTAAAATATGAATTGAAATATTCTGCCTTTGCCAAGTCACTGTCTGCTAACTTGCCATTTTACAACAGACCAGGAATAGAGGTATCTTCTTTTTTATTTACTTTCACAAACTTCCAGAACTCTTTGCGGTCATTCTTGAGTTTATCTTGAAACGAGTCATGAAGGGTCCTTTTATTTTCTTGTATATTTCTTTTAAGGTCTCTGGATATTTCTTCGAGCTTTTGCCTAGCACTATCATACTGATTTGTACGATACTTCTTAAAAGCTCGACGTTTACGCTTTATTTGTTTTCGAATTGGAAGAGTAATCTATGGTTTATGTCTGTTATTTCCCTTATGAATTCTGAATGCTATGTAGGAGTTCACGAGTACGTTAATCTTTTGTTTGAAAAGGTCCCACAAATGTTCAACATCACGCTCCACGCTCAAGTTTAAAAAGTGAGGAAAATAAACTTAAAGTTCATGAGAATATTTTTCGTAGTCAACTTTCTCGTACAGTGTGATTTTTCGTGGCGGCATTGCCGTTTTATGAGTCTGATGCAGTGATAAATCACAGACAATGGCACTGTGGTCGCTAATACCAGGAATTAAAGTAACATTAGACATAAGTATTGGGTTATTGGTCAATAGCAAATCTAAAATTGAATTGTTTCTTGTTGGTGAGAGAACAAATTGTTTAAGAGAAATCGGGATAATAAGGTCGTTAAAACCCTTATACAAAATAGAGTTATCGGTGTAAAAGGATGTACTCGTCCAATCGACGTTAGTAATATTAAACTTGCCTCCCATAATAACAGAGCTATCAGGAATCGAAGATAGTACATGATTAAGCTCATCAATGTCGTTTATGGTTGGGAACGATAGTAGGTGCCCAAGACTAGAGTGCCTCCTTTGGATAGTTGAACTCGACAGCAAATAGACTCTGTGTTATTGTGTGGTGGAAGGAGCTGACTGCTTGCCCATCCTGCGTCTATTAATAAAAAATGAAAGCCGTTTACAACTTTCTGTAACGCCGAATTGGAGCGCAGCTCTTGAGGAGGAGGAGGAAAGGGTAATCAGGGGAGGGTATACCCAACACCACCTAGAGCTGAAGGCAGCAGCGCTCCTCCGGTGACGTCACACGAGTCGGCTGGCGAGCGCCGCGGAAAAGCGCTGCACTGAAGGCGTCGCGCCGAGATTTATCGACGAAGAATGGCATTTTTTATTGACCCAAACGTTTGTTAATCGGTAAAAAGGATTTATAAATATCTGTATGACTGGGAAACATATTTTCTTACACGGGCAGCATATTAGGACGTACAATTATTGTTATGATATGAAAGAACAAGGTTAACGACGTTTTGAGAGAGATGGGTTTTCCTTTTAGGCATCCAAACCTTGGGTGCTTTAATTATCTCTAGGAGTTTGAAGACAAAAACAAACAAAAAGTAAATGCCCTGAAACGTTATTGTAGGTAATGGGACCCGCCAAAATGCATAACAGCAGCAATCAAGTTGGTGATGACATGTGCGGTTACTGAATTCGTAGTGATGCTAATGAAAAGAAGATTACTTTAAAAAATGTGGACTTTCGGAGCACGAAAAAATGTAATGCGTTTAAATGTATGTTTTACCAGAAGAGTACATGTGATAATAAAAACAAAACTGCAGGCGAACTCGGGAATGTTCTTCATAAAGTAATTAATCCGAAACTGAGACACGAAGACGAAAAGTTAAGCGCAGAAAAGACACAAAAAAGAAGCAAAGACGCCGCCTAGACCAAAGCGCACAAGTTTTGGTTTAACTGAGTGCAGGCAAACGTAGCAAACTTAAAGCATAATTTTCAGTAAGGTACACATGCAGCTGTGAGAGCTTCATGCGCACATCTACCCGCGTTCATTCACACTACAAATAGATGCTGTGAATATAAGTTCTCTTACCTTTGAAAGCTTCAAATTGTATATTCTCGTGTATCCATACTTTCTTCTTGTATCCATCTTGACACAACTCAAACACAAGCAACTTAGATGCCGCTCTGTAGCTTTCGCCACACTAAGACACAGCACACGTACGGCAATGTAAATAATAATACTAATAATGCTATGACAACTGTTGCACTGAATATAAAATAATTATTTAGATTTTAGGGTTTCACATTTTCTTTTCTTTGAATTGGGATTAGCCTCGTAAGCTTTTCGTTCACCTTTCCACAATAGTTTTTCAGCACAATGTTCGTGGTGCACCAGAACAACTTCTTCAGCACGAGCTCACTTGTGTGTCCTTCTTCCCATGCGTCGAAGTCAGAAGTCTCGTTGGTAGACAGCAGTTCCATTGTAAGGCCGGCGACGAACTGACGCTGGATCGGAATCTTCATACACTCTGTCTGCTTGGACAGTTCTTGAGCACAACGTAATTGTGTGCCATGGCGTTAACGGCTGAACATAGTAGGATAAAGGAGCCCCCCTCCATGAATTGCTCGACAAGGGAGTAGTTCTCCTGCGCAAGTGAAGATGTTGCCGTCTTATCTTCTTCGGTAAGCTCCGCTCTGGATTTTTGACACTTCGCCTTTTTGAAAGCGGCATAAACTGTGTACCCTGGTCCCTGCCACGGAGGCTAGGACTGGGAAGGTCTAATTTATCGCTTGTGACACTGCCTCTCCTGTAACTATATGTTGCAGCTGGACCGTGGCCTGTCTGCTTGTTTTTTAAGCTGCTGCCATCGCTCGTCTTCACACGGGTTTGTCGGCAACGTACTCTGCAGTCGCAGCTTATTTTCACCTTCATAAGGCTAACTTATAGATATGTGATTTTGCGAGCCAGCCAGCTGCCTGTACTTCCCGAAACGGTCTTCCAAGCTATCAGTCTGAATCTTTCCCAGCAGGACATAGTTCAGCCCGAGTTCAGTGAAGCAGTATTCGGTGATCTGTAACAAGTGCACGGGCTGTTTGACGGAGTGCTCTGTGAGTCCCCTTGGTTAGCCTGCCACTGGTAAGGTTCTTGCTCTCCCATACGTAAAGCCAGGCGTCCAGCCAGTCAACAAGACTGCACAAAAAATGCAGCATTGGGATCGTCCTCTGCAGAAGTCACTGGTTCTTGAAAGTCGTTTCTGAGTCGCGTTCCTTTGTCCGGCGTCCATGGTAAAATTTCCTTCAGATTCTGAGACCTCGACGATTTCATTGATTCCTTTAATAATATGCGCCACAGTTGTAGGAACAAGAAGGGGACATAGAGCGAAGGCTACAGGCTCCTGACCGTGGTTTTGAAAACGGAAGCTTGTGCTACAAACATACGTTTCTAAAATTAAAAGCGAGAGGTAGCTTCTGCTTGTCGCCTTCGCTGCCACGTCAGCGTAAAATTCAACGAAATAAACTCAATAATAAAAAAAAAACTGTGAAGAGATATGAGAGTTCTCACCCTGGTATGCGTCGATAGAACCAGGTTTTAGAGCGCAGCTCTTAGGCGCCCGTTTCCCGCTTGAGCGGCATCGCCGTCGGCATCGGCGTCGCCGTCGGCTTAACCGCGCGGTGCATGATGGGTAAATTTCCCCGCTAAATCTAGCGGAAAATTTTCCCCGCTAAATCTAGCGGAGAATTTTCCCCGCTAAATCTAGCGGAAAATTTCCCTGCTAAATTTAGCGGAAAGTTTTCCCCGCTAAATCTAGCGGAAAATTTTCTCCGCTATATCTAGCGGAAAATTTTTCCCGCTAAATCTAGCGAAAATTTTCCCCGCTAAATTTAGCGGAAAATTTTCCCCGCTAAATTTAGCAGAAAATTTTCCCCGCTAAATTTAGCGGAAAATTTTCCCCGCTAAATCTAGCGGAAAATTTTCCCCGCTAAATTTGGCGGAAAATTTTCCCCGCTAAATTTAGCGGAAAATTTATCCCGCTAAATTTAGCGGAAAATTTTCCCCGCTAAATCTAGCGGAAAATTTTCCCCGCTACATCTAGCGGAAATTTTTCCCCGCTAAATTTAGCGGAAAATTTTCCCCGCTAAATCTAGCGGAAAATTTTCCCCGCTAAATATAGCGGAAATTTTCCCCGCTAAATTTAGCGGAAAATTGTTCCCGCTAAATCTAGCGGAAAATATTCACCGCTAAATTTAGCGAAAAAGTTTCCCTGCTAAATCTAGCGGAAAATTTTGTAAATGGCTTTGATTTTTTCGAGGAATCACCCGCACCCATACTTTTTAGATCTTCATCGTCCGGGAACTTAAACACAGACACTTTCTTCGACGACGTGTCATAGGTCCCATGGCACACAGGGACACAGCATTTATGAGACATCGCTAGCCCGAAAGCCGCCTGTAACTTGACAAACACCACGCGTAAACCGCCACGCACACCAAACACAAAAGACAAAAGAGACGGTTAGAGCAGTTCGCGTACTCCCACCGCGGCACTCGAGCAAGCCGCCGTGCGCAAAGGAGGCAAAAATTGTCTATTGCGCAAGCCCCAGGAGACCCTGGGCTCGGAGAAAGCTAAAAACAAAAAAATAAAAAAGGCCGGAGCATGCGCCGCTTGGCGTCTTTGGGAAAACACATTTAAGAAAAAAAAAAGAGAGCATGTGTTGCGGAGGAGCCTTCCTCTCATGTCGGCCCACTCGTCGTGAATCTGTGACGTCACAACTCCGAGCGCTGCGGCCTTCGCTCTAGGTGGTGTTGGTATACCCCTCCTCCTCCTCCTCCCCTCATTCTTCAATCTCCTCCGGGTGGGGGTCACGTGACCTCGGGGGAGGGGGTCACGTGATCTGGGGGTGTCACGTGGCCCCCCCTCTCCCTCCTCCCCCCAGGTCAGATGACCCCCCTCCCCCTCCTCCCCGAGGTCACGTGACCCCCCCCCCTCCCCCTACTCCCTGAGGTCACGTGACCCCGGGGGGGGGGCTCGCGCGGTGCATTATGGGATAATTCCCATAATGCACCGCGAGGTTACGCCGATGGCGACGCCGCTCAAGCCGGAAACGGGCGCCTAAGAGCTGCGCTCTAAAATACTCCTCCGCCATGTACGTGTCGATCTTTACGGTAGACAGAGAAGCCATCAGGAAATACTTCACTGTCCAGCACGGATTAATCGAGCCTTGACTCAGTGCTTATGATAATACTTGACTTTATTGATTCTACAAGACCAAAGAAATCATCTAAATTATTTTTAAGGCTACGGTCCATGGAGATAGTTTCTGGAAGCCCGTGACAGTTAAGAGTGATGGTCTTGGCTTACAAATACCTTGCGAGAACTGGGAAACCGAGGAGGCGTAGGCTGGAGCTCTTGGATAAACCGTCGTAGGTTGTCCAAGTACTGTGGTTGAGGCACAATATCCTCGGATGCGTCAAAATATTTGGCCAGGAAGTCGGAGCGGCAATCCATACACCGATGCCCCAGAGGTGCATTTCAGGTGTTTTTTAAAAGCTTATCTAATGCTGAGCAGGAAGAACGGGATATGGTCGACCCATTGAAGTCGCAAGTCTCGTGTCATTACCGATGCTTTCAGCTGCCGGTGCAACATTTCTACCATGCCGTTTGTTCACGAGTGGTAAGAGGTTGTATGCACATGATATGTTCTAAGAAGTTTTGCTAGGGCACGAAACCGCTAACATTGGAACTGGCGTCCCCGGTTTGTAGTGAACGTTGAGGGACAACCGAAACGAGCCACTCAAGCTTCATCAAAAGTCCTGGCAACTGTCTCCGCGGTGGTGTCGAAAAGGGGAGGGGTCGCAGGCCACCTGGATTAGCGGGCAGGTCAAAATATAAATGAAACCCCGACATGGTGGCAAGGGACCCACGATGTCGACATGGACATGGTCAAAACGTGTATCGGGTATACAGAAGGGCATTAGAGGTGTTATGGTGGACTCGTTGACCTTGGACTGTTGGCATTTTAGGCAATATTTTGTCCAACTGCGTACATCCGCATTAATGGTAGGCCACGCATAGTGAGCTCTTAGCAGACGTTTTGTGGCTCGGATGCCCAGATGGCTTATGTTGTGCAGATGGTCGAAGACTTTCCTTTGGAGGGCCAGAGGGACGAAAGGTCGAGGACTGCTGCAGTGCTGGTAGAGATGTCGCAGAAGATGGTACCGTTAGAATGAAGGAGCGGAACTGCCCTCAATACCAAGGCCTTCAGTCGGTCAGGATGAACAAGCAGCTCCGGATCATCTTGTTATGCCATAGCAATGCCCTCAAAATCGACACCTCCAGGGCTTGCCGAGACAGCGTCGACGCGGGACAGCGCGTCCGCTGCTGAATTGTCTTTGCCGTTTACATAACTGAGATTTAGAGTGAGCCCCAAAATGAAGGCCAGTTGTCGTATCTCTCGGGAGCGGTAGGCGGTGTGGTCCGTCAGGATATGAAACTCGTGACCCACGAGAATGTGTCGGAAATGTTTAACGGCCAGGTTTTTTTTTTTTTTTTTTTTTTTTTTTTTTTTTTTTTTTTTTTTTTTTTTTTTTTTTTTTTTTTTTTTTTTTTTTTTTTTTTTTTTTTTTTTTTTTTTTTTTTTTTTTTTTTTTTTTTTTTTTTTTTTTTTTTTTTTTTTTTTTTTTTTTTTTTTTTTTTTTTTTTTTTTTTTTTTTTTTTTTTTTTTTTTTTTTTTTTTTTTTTTTTTTTTTTTTTTTTTTTTTTTTTTTTTTTTTTTTTTTTTTTTTTTTTTTTTTTTTTTTTTTTTTTTTTTTTTTTTTTTTTTTTTTTTTTTTTTTTTTTTTTTTTTTTTTTTTTTTTTTTTTTTTTTTTTTTTTTTTTTTTTTTTTTTTTTTTTTTTTTTTTTTTTTTTTTTTTTTTTTTTTTTTTTTTTTTTTTTTTTTTTTTTTTTTTTTTTTTTTTTTTTTTTTTTTTTTTTTTTTTTTTTTTTTTTTTTTTTTTTTTTTTTTTTTTTTTTTTTTTTTTTTTTTTTTTTTTTTTTTTTTTTTTTTTTTTTTTTTTTTTTTTTTTTTTTTTTTTTTTTTTTTTTTTTTTTTTTTTTTTTTTTTTTTTTTTTTTTTTTTTTTTGAGTAGTAAGATGTCCTTCATGTCACGTGGTGGCAGAGGAGCGTATTTGGAGACCCTCCGCGGCAAAGCTTTGCAAGAGAAAAAAGAAAGAGGGATAGGAGGAAAGAATACCGCGATTGGCTGGCGCAGTCCCGTGGTACGCCTGCGCTACCCTTAGCGAAAACTAGGTTACTTTAAGTACGCTTTACGGTCTTTTAAGATACTAATTCCCAAGAGGATACTAAAATCGTCCTTAAAGGATGCTAGCCAGAAGTAGGCTTGTACTATTAGTGTCCTTTCTTAGTATGCTTAAAGTAAGTACTGTAATAGTATACTTTTAGTAAACTAGCTAAGACCTAGTAGCTCCTAAGTTCATGCGAAGTGTTTTACTAGTAGCCTCCCCTGGGTATCTTTTAGTGCAATAGAAGGAACGTTATGGAAGTAAGCTGGAAGGATCTTGTAAGTATTCGTGCAGTGAATTATTAGTTGCCTCCCTAAGGTTTCTTTTAGTGAACGAAAAGTTTACTATGAAAGTGCGCTGAAAGGATAATCGGAGCCTGCACCGAGCATGCTTAGCTGCGCTCACCATGAAATGAGGACAACATTGGGCTTCGTCGCTGTGTCTTTGTGTCGTGAAATGGCGTCAGCAGCTCGCGTTGTTTCGAGCCCTGTGGTGTTTCAGTGCTGTACGTGAGCCCTCTGATCAAGTTCTCAGCGTTCCGGTGGCAAGCGTGACCGACTACGTCTGCGATTGCACCGTCCAGAATGAGTGTAGTGACCATTATACGCTGCGCACAGGCCGTGGACGCGCAGCTCCCCGGCGTGGCGATCCAGAAATGAGCCGCCTGGAACGACAACAATAGTTGCGTTGACGCAGTGGTTACCCCTCACAGAGCACAAGAACACTTGAAAGGTACGTTCAGGTGGTATCTTCAGGAATGTGAAGGTAGCCACTGCGGTGTCAGCGTAGATGTTGTCGTTTCCAGTTCGCTCTGGTGACACGGACTTGGTGAGCAGCCTGCAACAGCGAGTGAGATACGATTGGCTCCATCAACATCGACGAGCAGTCTGCTGTCGTCGATAGTTCTCAGTCGGATTTAAAGCAGTGCAGTTCGTGTATTGGTGCACCGGGTCGCGAAAGCGGTGCTCGTGAGCTTTGTCGCGCATAAAAAACAGCTCCATCGTGCCTGCCTCCGAGAGCTCCGAGTGGATTCATTGCAGTGTTAAAATTCGAATGATTGTGGGGTATCTTGCTGTCGTGAAGCGTTTGATTTCTTGGCATTTCTATCAGTAGTGAGCGTGACCGACCACGTTTGCAAATACGTCGCATTTTAGACCTTAAGCCTAGGTGGCGCAAGCTACCGCCCCTTACAAGTGGGTTGCAAGGTGCCGCAGTAGTATCCATTCAATCATCAAGATGGCAAGATGGCGTCGGCTTGATCTGCCGTCAGTTCTTGTTGTCTTTAAATAAACCGTTTGTTATGAACGATTCGACGGTATTTACTTCGAACTCTTAGCATTCAGAAGTGGGATTACCGCTGAGCCTTCCCGGAACAGTGGTGGCTGCGAAAGCACGTTCACGCCGACGAACGTGAGTCTTCTTCACGGGCGGTGGTGCGCGTCCGTTGTTTCCGCCACCGAGGGAGGTGCGTTCGGTGTTCCCGTTGACTCGACGAGAAAGCACAGCCATGGCCGCGGACCGTGAGCTTGTACGGACCCTAGCGTCGCAACCGGGCTTCGCATCGGTGACCGCGACGCCGGACTTGACGGCGTCCATTCCCGCCTTCTCTGACTCGTCGGCAGCGAGCGCCATGAGGAAGTGCGCGGGACTGGCTGTCGCATATCAACACGGTGGCGGCGCAGCGCAGTCCGGGTGGAGCGGTGGAGCGACGCTCGCTGTTGCGTCATCGAAGTTGAGCGGGACGGCTTGAGTGGCATCCAACGACCGGGAAGCGACTGGAAACTTGATCGAAATGGGCAGAAGAACTACAGATGGTGTTTCCCGATGACGACGATTCGCACTCTAGATGCTCCGGCGGACACAGACCGGGTGAGTCCGTCGCTGATTATTTTTTCGACAAGAGCTTCATCTGCTCGAAGTGTGACGTCAAGGAAATGAGTTTACAATGGCGCAGTCTTATAATTAGGGAACTTCGGAAAATGAACCACGCTGTGATTCTGCAGCTTCAAGCAGCGACGTTCGCAACGTCTTGCGAAATTTCGCAAAAACTTGCTGATTTTTTCTTCTTGAAATCACTCGTTGCAGAAGAAGCAGTCCACAAGAAAAAAAAAAAAAAGAAACTATGGAGGACAAGCTTATCAAAAAGCTTTTCCAGGAGCTGAAAGGTCACAGGACATGTATAAAAGCATTTTTGTTAGAAAGTGCAACTTTGCGGGCTTGTCAGTAGGTCACTTTTGGGAAGCAGTTGCTTAGGACTTCCTTTGTTATACTTTGTTTTACAACTCTGATAATCTATCATTACTGCTTATATTTGCTGTTTATAGCTCGGCGCATCTTCTGGGGACCCTGAGGACGTGCATCACAAGCTCAAGGGCCTGTCTTCGCTGTACCTGCCCTGGCTTTTGCTAAAGAGGCCGAAGCTAGGTCCAAGGAGGCCCGTACAATGGAGGGCAAGACCAGGCCGGCGAGACCTGGGTCAACGATGTCGAGACCAGGGCCAGCGAGCCTGAGACCGGGGCCGAAGCCAGGGCCAATAAGATCAAAGCCAGGGTCAACGAGGCTAAAGCCAGGGCCATGATAATGAGGCGGAAGCCGGGGCCAACGAGGACGAAGCCAGGATGGAGCAGGTTGAGACCAGGACGGACCTGACAGGGGGACGCTGAGGCTAGGGCAGCCGAGGCCAGAGCACAGGGGGTCGAGGCGGTAACTTAGCGTCCTCTGCATCCGGACGTAAGGTGAAACAGTATAACCTATTTGTCCAGGCCTAACTGTCCGATGTCGCAAATACGTGACATAAAATATTTGTTTGCTTAGGAGTTCATTTGCACCGAAAATAACTTTAGTAATCGATTACATATTCACGTTTGCAGGTACGTCCTCTGGGCGCCTCCATCTTCCTAGCTGGAGAGCGTGTGAGCTGCGCCATAATCCAATTACAATGCCTTGAGGCGGCGTTGTAGTCGGATTATGGCGCGGCCCGCAGTGCACCTAAGTACCCCCCGGCAAGCAAGATGGTGGCACCCGTAAGCCGTACTTACAAACATGTATACAAAGCAAAAAA
This sequence comes from Ixodes persulcatus, assembly GCA_013358835.2. Lineage (NCBI taxonomy): Eukaryota > Metazoa > Arthropoda > Arachnida > Ixodida > Ixodidae > Ixodes > Ixodes persulcatus. The sequence goes on from JABSTQ010011037.1 coordinate 107,321, forward strand.
TAAAGTTTAAAACATATTTTTATGGACACATTGCTTAAATTTCCTGCGTTAAATGGTTAACAAGCTTCTTCGTATCCCGAAATGAGTACTACTGCTACTACCATTCTCTGTGATTCCGTAAGTTTTTTTTTTTATTTAAACTGAATGCTGATACAGGAAAGACTTTTTCAAAATCAGGGTAGGCAATATCTGTGACGGTGAAGCACTGAATTGTAGTGCGAGAACCGACCCTGCTTGAGTTTGGAGTTTTACTGTCTCGATGTTTACACACATTGTCAATTTTCATGCCTCAATTTGCTGTTCTGCTTACAGGAATAACATGTGCTTTGCTCTTTAAAGTTGCAGCTGTACATAGGTGAAATGAGGCTGCTCATAGTATGATAAGATGAAGTGGCAGCAGCAGTCTGTCTCGATTTTAGAGCTGTTTGCAAAGCGGCGTGTTGACAGTGAGTGCACATGTCAAAAGCAGTGAAATATGCACAAAAATACTGAATGTGCACTATAGTCCGTTGCAACCTAAGAACGAAGGGTGAGGGTAAGACTGGCCGGGGAGGAGGAAGCAGACGGAAGGCTAGAGAAGAGAGGGGGAAACCTCCTTCTCTCTTTAGCGTTCATTTCTGAATTGTGTTGTGTTTTCTCGGTTTCTGTCGTGTCCTTAAATCTCGGTGATTTGCTTTTTTCATGGTTTGCAAGGTTTCAGCAGACCCGTCCTTGTTCTTTAAAAGGTTCTTTTTTTTATTAAATGCTGTATATGTCTGTTCATGCAGGCTTAGGCCATCCCAACAATGTCAGGACTGCTTTCTGCTGATCATTTTCATAACCTAAATATAATTCTGTTAGAACCCAGGGAACAATTTCTGCAACTGAGATATATCCCTCATTGCCTCTAAGCACGCCTTATGAATTCTGGGAACTGGATGGAAATAGTGTATTAGGTTCACTATCTTTCTATGATTTTCCGAGTGATGCTGCCGCACTCCACGAATGCGGCCACCGGAAGTTCTCATTCAGCCATTTCAGGATTAAAAGCGCTAAAAAAACGAGGACCAGTAAAAGACACACACACAGTAGAGCGCTGCTGTGTGTGTTCTACTGTGTGTGTGTCTTATTTTACTGGTCCTCGTTTTTTTAGCGCTTTTAATCCTGAAATGTACCACCAACTAGCCCAAGTGAATACCCTTTCTCATTCAGCCACTTTAGGGCGCGCGGCATTCAACCGGGTGAGGCGTTTTCAAAGCTGGAGGATATAGTGGTGCCTCGATTATATGACTTTCAAGAGGCTGCGCGAAAACATTGGATAATAAAAAAAAAAAACAATTACGGTGCTCAGCCTCATGTGACAAAGATATGCAGAACTTCTAAATAGCCTTTAAGCTGATAATCTGCTGGAATCTGAAGAAGCTAGAACCCTCATGCAAATATGAATGTAACCTAGAAATTGTGTAATAGAGGTGCCAATCAATCTTTATTATCACCTTGGAACTTCAAAGAAATCAGTGAGTTTCTGCTGACTCGTCCAGTCGTGCGTAAACCGGGGACGCATATTTGGGGTTTTACTGTATTCGCTGTGGGACATGTTTCATGCTTGATTGCATAATGTGTAGAAGTTTTTTTAAACATTTCTGGGCGTTGCCTTTACGGACTAGCATTTTCAAAATAAAAAGTACCCAGGAAACTGCTTCAATAAATGACACATATCAAGCCTGGAATGTGCTCGACAGCGGATGTTTTCTTCAGCTTCGATAATAGTTCCCTAGTCGACCGCTGCATGCTGCAAGATTGCCGATTCAGAGCTTCCGGAGGCTACAATCACAGAGTGGAGAAGCGTAATTATAGTTGGAGGCACATACTACAGTCCATGTGCAAGTTCTCTTAAAGGGGCACTTGCATGGCTGTTGGGGATATTGATTACTATTAGCTATTGGAGGTGCAAAAGCGCCGAAAACAACAGAGACTAAGGCGAAGGTAGACAATTGTCTACCTTCGTCTTAGTCTGTGGTTTTCGGCGCTTTTACACCTGTAATAGCTAATAGTAATCAATATTATTGATTACTATTAGCCTTGGCACACTCGCAACTGTTGTTTATTTGGAAAGAAAATTTACTATATAGGCTCCTTCGGCCAGCCTAGTCATCATCACTTCGCGCAAAGCATTTTTGTTTAATAGGGCGATTGATGCCTCAATTACACTCTTTTTTTTTTCCTAAATATCATATTCCTCATGCAGTTCTCTGCTTGTTTTGTCATTGTATTTGGCAAGAATCTTAACATTGTCCAACACCAAGGAACAGGGCAATCTACTGCAGTGAATGGTGAGGTGGCCAGACAGGCTAGCTCGCGTGGCAGCCGCGTGCTCACGGGCACGTTCATTCATACACCTGCCCATTTGGCCAATATATATTGCTCCTCACAATAGTGGTATCTGATACACAATGCCTAAGGCACACTAAACAAATTTATTCTTGTGTTTTATGCTGCAAGGCTCAGACTGCTGCTCTGCGCTGTTGATTCTGTTGCAGAGCCGTAAGTGAGGCATCTCTCGCCCTATTAAACAAAAATGCTTTGCGCTGAAGCGATGATGACTAGGCTGGCCGATGGACCCTATATAGTAAATGTTATTTCCAAATAAACAACAGTAGCGAATGTACCTTGTGTTGTCTGTCTTCGTCGTTATTGTTTTTGGTGCCTTTAAACCTCTAATACAATTAACAAACTAGCCTAATTACCCACTTTACTATTAGCTAGCTCTGTTCATCAACCACTTTCTTACCACCAGCATGTCACAGCCATTCGTGCACATGCGCCCATCTAAAAGGCATTCATATGAATGTAATCACCGTATTTGGTTCTATTTTTATGTTTCAGATAACCTTTGGAGACATTGCGGTTCCTGAAGCACAGTTGAAGCATGTCGACACGAAGCAGAAGTCCATTTACGCCCAGGAACTCGCGGTCATGGTATTTGGAACTGAGGCCCTGCCAAGCTGCTGCCTTACTGGGTCGTCAATGAAGGGAAAGCTTCCTAAAGAGGGAGTTAAGGGCTTGATAGGTGAGTAAATTGCCGTAAAGAAGAAATGGGAAGGCACTGTTTTAATCAAACTTAACAGGAACAAATGCTAAGTCTACTCTTGACATATATTGGACTTAAATCCTGGACAAAAGCTCACCGGACAGAAGCTCACCGGTCAAAAGCTCACCAGGTGATTATTTCATGTTCGTCTTAATACGAGCGCAGACAACTTAGGTGCATGCGTGCGACACTAAAACACAATGATGAATTAAATCTGATAGGCACATGGTTTGTTGATTAGAGTGGAAACAAGTATATTTATCGATTGGTTAGAAGCAAATGCAGTCCCCCACTCCCTCCAGCAGTCTTGGTAGATCTCGGTGTACCAGGAACCCCTTGCAAATATTTTCCTGGCAGTTCTGGCATACCTTGAGTCAACCCAGATTGATCTTATCAGCTTCAGCTCCACTCAGTTTGGCGACATAAATTTTGGTCCCAAATCGTTGCTTCTGGGCCTGTTATGGCTTGCCTGTCGACACCGTTGCATAAGATGGGGTGCCACTTCTTCTAAAAATAGTGCAATGTCCATTGCATCCGCACTTTGGCCCAGCTCGTGATTCACCGGGTAGTCAAAAAAAAAAGGTGAGCTATTGTCCGGGTCTGCGAAAAAAACGGGTGAGCTTTTGTTCGGCGAGCTTCTGTCCGGTGAGCTTTTGTCTGGTTGCCATTGGACTTGTGTCTCGGTGCCCATGAATGTTTTTTTTTTGCTTATGTTGAGGTATTTGTCTTTTTGTGTTATTACGTCTTGCGCTACACCTCCGGTTTCCAATAATGTGCCCTAGTTTTAGCATACTTTAATTTTTGCCTAGATTAAAATTCACTCTGATGTTCCTTCTGCTTAATTTTGATCGCCAATGTATATCAGCGATTAAAATTAACGAACCTTCAGTATTGTTTACTATTGTGTACAATTTTCTGAAGACAGCTGACTTTTTACCCCAGCTTTAGGCTGCTGAATCTTTCAAAACCTTCAGCTTGTTCAGTTGTTTTTAAAGTAATTGTTTGGTGGAGTGTGGCCTCAGTTGGTTTTGCATCAGTAAACCCTGAATTATAATATAAAATAGATGTCAGAATCAAAATTAAAAAATGTGGTCAGCTGTGTGTTTAAAATTATTGTCTAGCCTATCTCCGACTTTCTAGCCAAATACCTGAAGCACGGGTTCTCAAACAGGGTTCCTGGTACAGTATCTTTGGGGTTCTCTCAGCACCTGAAGTTCCTCAATCGTTCCTACACCATTGTCATACACTCAATTGCAACAATGCCAATAGTGGAAGGGGCTCCTCGGCTAACAATAACAATAAATTTTTGTTCGCTGATATCACAAAGTTTGAGAGTTCCTGTCGCAAAGAATGTTATGTTTGCAGGCTCTTAAAGGGTTTATGAAATAGTCTTCAGACTTCGGCCAAGTAAGTGCGGCAGTGGGTCACCGTCACATGTGCAGTAAAGATCAGAAAAAATTTTTTGCCAAGGTGCACTAGTTTTATTTAAAAAATTAAATAGACTCAAGTTTGGGGGGCCCCTCAACCTTTAAAGTCCTTTCCAGGTCATGTGCGTGTGACATGAATGGGGGCCAAATGAGTGAATGTCAACATTTATAAAAACCTTAGCTTCAAATGGGGCAGATACCTGCTCAACCCGCAAACTCAACCACTATTAGCGCCATGCCAGTATATCATGTGGCCAACATAAGCTGCATGATGGAAAATCGACTTTTTTTCCTTTCTGATTCCACAGCGCACTCGCAACATTTCGAGGGATCATGGTGTGTTTTCTCGAACTTGTGATAAGGTAAAATAAATAAAAGTAACGAGCTCCAGACTTTTTCCACAGTAAAATTATGTCATGATCCCTTTAATGCATTGCAAATTGACGAAATACCTTGTTTTAAATTATTTCACAGCAGAAATATTTCACAGTTGCCAATAAACAGTCATTGGTCCCCGTGCTCAATATATTTAGGTGATTAACTTTTTGTTGTTGGTTTCTCTTTGTGAAATTTGCTAAAATTATGTGGACATGAAGTATAATTAAATAGTATTAACTAAATATGGAGTTTTAAGGCAAGTTTCTTAATTGTCTATTGTCTTCTCTTTTCAGCTTTTGTTATTGCCAAATTCCCTAGGGAAACTTGGAAGCCGGTGAAAGAATACCTTCAAAAGAAGTGCAGCAATACTTCCTACACTCACAAGAAAGCCTCCAATACACAGAAGAAAACTAAAGAATGAGAAAAAATTAGCTTTCATTTTTATTCATTTTGTGCATCGCTTTTTTTTTCTCTTCAATCTGATTAGCGATTAATATTTTAGAGTTTATTTAACAAGTGCATTAACTTTTTTTCATTCATTTTACTTCAGTCATGTAGATGATGTTACTTGAGTCATGGTAGATGATAAATATTGTAGGTTTTATTTTAACAGGTGCAATACCTTTTTACTCGTTTTTCTTCAGCATGATAGTTAGTAATAATTTTTTTCTTCTATAAAAGCATGTTTAAAGCTTTAAGTGCATCTGTGATATTTGTAAGCCAGTAAAACCATTATGTTTTTTTTTGTTCCATCGTAAGTGTGTTTGTTGTAGGCAACGTGTTCGTTCTATTGAAAAATGTTTGTTTAATAAAAAGTTCTTACTTTAATTTGTCATCACTTTGAACTCGTCTACATTAAAGCCTGTAACGTAATGCATTTTAGTTCTGATAAGTGCAAACCACTGCAATTGCTAAATCATTATAATTTTCTACATATCCTATCTGTAATTGGTCAGGAATAAATTGGTGAAATGCTTTTAAAGTTCTACTAAGTGTACCCCGATTATATTTGGAAGCCTGCTTCCAAGTTTAATCCGGGGTACAATTTATAGTACTAAAGGCCTGCATAAAAGCATACTAAAATTCTGCTCAGAAGTCTACTAGAAGAAGTATCCTAAAAGGATGGAAAAATGTTACTTTCGAAGTGCATAAGAAGTATACTAAAACGCCTCTTACAGGTATGCTTGGAAGTGTCCTAAAAGAATGGCAAAATGTTACTTTCGAAGTGCGTAAGAAGTATACTAAAATGCCTCTTACAGGTATGCTTAGAAGTATCCTAAAAGGATGGCGAAATGTTACTTTTGAAGTGCGTCAGAAGTACACTAAAAACCGGCCAATTTAGAGTATCAAGCATACTTTTGGAAGTGCAAATAAAGTATACTTTAAGAGCCCCGGTTTTTCGCTAAGGGTACGGGGTCTTCCAAGCGGCGTGCAGCCCCCCCCCCCCCCCCCCCCCCTCCCCGCTACCGCCGTTAAGCAGACGCCCTGCCGTTTTGGAATACTTCACGCCCCAGACGAAACACTGCAGTGGTGCAGTGAATGCCTAACATTGGAAGATATCGTTGGTGTGAAAGCGGATAACATACGCGCACAGCTCTCAATGCTGACTGGACAGCTACCCTACGACCGCTTTATGCTTTCTGCCATAACGTTCACGTACGCCAGGACGGAATGGTGTGTTTAGGCCTAAAGACCCGTGATAGCTGCCAGCGTTCCGAAGTTATTTAGGGCCTGGAAATAAACCCAGCTCGTCTGTGTTTTGCTAAAACATCCTGTGTAGGTAATGGTTTTTTTCATTCGTACGACGCGCCGCTGCGGTGTTATGTAGTCTGCCCTACCGCGATGCCCAACTCATCGTTTCGCCCCTTGCTGGCCTCAACAGGAATTGCGCCAGTAAGGTACGTATGTGAGGGGCCAACGGAGCACAAGCGGTGATCTGGACCACGAGTGCACGTGTGAATTGTACTTTGCATATACACTGTCACGTCTCTGCAAGAATCAATTGCGCTCGCCGCATCTAGTCGAAATATGGAGAAGTGCATTGTCACGCCTGCAGCGAAAGATATTTATACCCGATGTCAGCTTTTTTGTGCTCCACTGGAAAAGGTACTAAAGCGTAAAGGCAGCTGCTTCGACCAGTGTTTTTTTTTTTTTTTTTTGCGCGAGCACTTGAGGGGTTGAAGCAAGTCCGCGGGCAGCGTGCACGCACACGTACAGCCACAGTGATTGTTTCACAAATTTAGCGAAGGAAGCGGGCAGTGAGAAAATATTTCACAAGCCGACTGGCCATTTACTGTCATTGTTTTTATGCCGCCCTGCAGAAGAGCGAATCCAGCCAACTTGTTGAACGCCCACTGAACACGCTGACCCAGCACAGAGGATTGTTGCACTTTTAGCAACAAATACCAAAATCCGACAATAGAATATGCTCACACTTTCGCCTCTCATCAGCAGTACGAGGATGGATAGGACTCCGTGCTAAAAACTCACACTTCAATAATGTTACTCCCTCACTAGCCGACACAAAACCTGGTTACATTTTGAACAACATATTACTCTGGTCATATCCGACAAAACTGATGTACACTGACTATTTACACCTCCACCCCCCCCCCCCCCCCCCACCCCACTAAATTTACCAGCCGTGTTATTGTTTTTATGAAGCCCTAGACTTGGAAGCGAGCCCTATAACATTTTCCATGTTAAGATTCAAAATCACAGCATGTGTGTGCTCACGCCACCTTCGTACCAGTCGAGACGAATAATAGTTGCACTCTTAAAGGGGTCCTGCAAGGACTTTTTACTGGTTTTTAATTTGCACCGAACCTGAGCGCACTGAACGTAGTAACTCGAATTTCGCTTTATTTTGAAAGTTATAGGCAAATTAAAATTACAAAAAAAAGCAAAAAACAACATCCATCATAACGCCCTTGGTCGCTTGAGTGGCGGTGAACTAGAGGAGGGGTAGTGAGCAGAGCGAGCGCTCACGGCTGTCGCACTCCGTGTCGTCCGATCGAGAGGACGCCGCTAAAGCATCTTCTGGATAGGCTGTATAAAGCGGGCAGCCAGGGCGGCTCGCATTGCATTTGCTGTGCGATTAAACACTAATTCGGCATGACACTTGATTGGCCACAAACGACAGCAGACAGACGGTAAAGATCAGTTCAGAAAGGGAGCCACTTCGCACTGCCATACCGCCAAAAGGCCAAACCGGAAGCCAAAGCTGCTCGCCGAAGGCCTTCGGAACGCTCGGAACCGGTTGTATCCTTGAGCCGGTATACGACCACAGCGCCGCCACATACATCCGGGACCTTTCTACGCTCGCCACTCGTCGGTGCCTGATCCCACTACCCTTTTCTAGTAGGCGCAGCTTTTTCCACCGCTTGGTGGCGGGTATGTCGACGGGTCATTTCTTGTTTCTGTACTTTATAAACTGCGTTTGTTTCTGTTCCGATCTAAAATACTGAACAAAAGCTACTTTCATAAATAATTGAAACGGTTCGTGCCACTTATATTTGGTATATCGTCAAAAAAGAAGCTTTCGGAGGCTCTGACCAGTAGTAAGCCTAGGACCAAAGACTTCACATATCGCGCGCATTCAGCACCGCGGGTCGCCCCCGTAGGTGGAGGAGGTTTCCGCGCCATCCGGTTAAAATATAACGCACTGATATTTAGTTACTCTTTTGTGCCCGCTGGCTTGCGCGAACCCCGAGAGATGTAGAAACTGCAAAAAAGGTAGACCCCTAAATATGATTGCAGATCCCTGTTAACAAACCACAAAATCTTACAATAGTTGGTGACAGGTTAAGAATTCATTAGATGCCTCTGCCACAAGTGTTATTCACAGGCTTAAAGTCTTTGTGCTGGTGCGAAAATAGATTTATAGAGGTGCCCCTGTGCATTGTCTGTTTTGTGACATTGGCTGAGGTGGGGGGAGCGGGCGTACCACTCTCATGGTTAGTGAGACAACATTTTCGTGTCACCCCATACAAACCCTTGCTAAGGAAAGCAGAAAGCGCTATGACTTTGCAGCGTAAGTTGATGCGGGGGCTTGTATAGAAACAGACAGTGAAGTGTCTCCCGATACCAGCTACGATACTACTGTAAAACACTGATAAGAAACTACAGCGAACAAAACCTCATATAGGCATTACTTGCCAACGTAAACAATTGTGCCGTAAAATCCTGAGCAAGCGCCCGCTCAAAATTTCTAGACATTTGCGCATAATTTAGCGATGGGCGCTTCATGGGTCATCAATATGCAAAAAATATGTATCCAACATAAGGAAGCTTACCTAAAGAAGGGGACGGACAACAATGACTTACAATCGACAATATGCGAAATTGTTTGAACGTCTAGCAACATTCTCTGTGCTGCCATCTTTGTTGCGTCGAGATTCCTCAGCTCTTTCAATTTCGTAGCGTTGTCGGTAACAATCGGGGTCTACTGCAAATCGTCGTCGGTCCTTACCCACACCTGCGAGCTAAGGGTTAGTATTGTTTTACGCTTTTCTTGCTCATGTACGTGCTAATCGGCACACCGGTCGCTGGTTTCTCGCCGCAACCAACATGGCGGACGTACACTTCAGCTTGAAATTTGGATTTGAGTGACGGCAAAGGCACGGGCGCGGACATCTGGTTTTTGAAAGTGCTTTCTCTGCACGAATGTTTGTGCGAGCAAAGTATTTTTCGGAACTACGCTTTTGCAGCCTGGCCTTTGCCAGCGCCGAAACCAACTGGTGAGACAGAACATGCTCTTCGGCGCCTCACTAGATGGCGCCATGCATTTCGCATATTGTGTATTAACAAATACATTTATTGACCAGACGTTCCCATATAAAGGCGAAGCAGGAAAAAGGGGAGGGTGACAGATGCCACAGTGATAAGAGAAGAAAAGGCATCTTTCACCCTCCCCTCCTTTTCCTTCACCTATATATGTGAACTTCAGGTCAATAAATGTGGTTGCAAGTTAGAACTCATTGCTTTCTGTCCCCTTCTTTGCGTTAACTTCCTCATGTTGGATACTGTTATCAAATCGCTTATTTCCTTAGCCTATTTTGCAAATGTTGCGAAAAATGGGGGAGGGCGCTTTTTGTTGCATGTGCAGATTCTTAGTATTTTACGGTAGGTAAAGATGAAACAAAAACGTCTCTGAGAAGTTGAAGCAGCTATGGCCGGAGGTGACAACAGTGTTCTTGCCCATCTCCTGTTTTGTGCCCGGTTCAGTGGGACTTGACGTGAGGCACCCCACTCTTGATGCTGAGGTGCAGGGCATGTACCCGCTTGCTTTTCTTGGTGCCGGAGCCCTTGAAAGGACGGCCAGCGGACACTGGACCTGCGCCTCTAGTGATGTCTGATTCACACCTGGTAATCCCTGTGGGCTGCGCATTGATTCATCACCCGTGCTTCCTGGCACTGCTGTAGGCCGCCTTCGTGGCCATGTACAAAGGAATCGCCTGCGACTCCTTGTGCACTTCCTTCATTTCTAATAGCACTCCAGGGTATTTAAGTAGAAGGGGTCGTGGGACGCCAGGCAGTGGTACCGCCACTGTTCTTGTTGAATCTGCTGCAGTATGTCAGCAGCATCCTTTGAAAGAAAGTATCATGGTGGATCTTTTACTAAAAGCCCGTTCAGGACCAGCTAACATTCATCCCTTTAATTTTCGTGCTCCCTTTGTTCCTCGTCTGTCTCTACTTTCCTCTCCTAGCAAAGTTCCATCCTTTTTTTTCAATTGCTGCCTGTTTAAGAGACTGTTGCAGATATGTAGATTTATAGTAATAAATGACAGAGTTCCCAAGGTGCTGCGGAACAAAAACATTGTGCAAGTGTTAGCGTGTACAGAGAATATCATCCCACAACTATGCCATGGCTTAAGCATTATTGAATTAGTTCACACTTGCATACCATCCGAGGGCCATTTTGAGGGGGTGCAGCAACTGAAGCCGAGCCTGGAGGGGCCTCATCACGACAAGCATGCGTCAACGGAGCCGATTAGAAGTTCCCAACAGTGGCCGTGTGACCCATTAACATTCATGCAAGATTAACATAAAGTGTGGTCTTGTGACATATGAGCAGGAAAAGTAGGTAAACTTCCTCGGTTACCTTGTAGAGTTAAGAAGTTCCCAGTCCATAATCCACAAGTTATTCGTAGCTTGGCGGTAGCTTTCCAGCTACTGGTAATTGTCTCGGTCACTACTGAGGGTGACGCAAAGCACGTCGATGATGTCAATGCAGTTCTCGGTGTCTTATATCTGTCCAACTCGCACGTAAAAATCTCAGAGTTCGCCATCATCACAGGTAGAACGAATAACGGAATCCAACTGCTCTAATTCGAAACCTTGTAATTTTCACGCCTCCGTGTCGGTCGGCACGAGCGTGTTCGTTGTTTTTAGAGCCCATGTTTATATTTGAAAAAAAAAATAAAAACTCATGTCAGCCCGTTAGTTGTAAAGGCTGCACTGTAAATTGTGCTAGAACTCTGATTGTATATTCTGTTATCTTTAATTAAGAAATTCTGCTGAGGGGCGTCTGCTTTTTATAAATAAATAGCGGGGCGTGCTGGTCGTAGCAGGTAAGGCCTCGATGCGCAATCACGCCACCACTCTGCTCTTGCTTTTGGTGCGGTGTAAATTAGTAGGCACAAAAGTAGAAATACAAGTTAAAAAACATATTTAGACTTGCTTTGATGTTGTATAATATGCTTCATTGGTGCATTATCATAAATTATGAAACAATACTTCCCACACTTGCGGGAACATAATCTGCTCTAGAATCTGGTTAAATAGTGCATACTTATCAATATCAGTAATGGCAACAACTATGAAGGTAGCAAGAAATAGGAGGCGACATACCCGCTCAAGCCAGCCAATTAAGAAAATCTCAAGTGAATCCGAAAGTAGATGTCGTGGTCGGTGGGAACGCCCCCAAGGGTGTCCTTTTTGCCCATGGAGGTAGGAAGCTTCTCGAAACGACAAGAGGGCATCAGGGGTGAAGTCAGAAGCGTGGAGGGACACGCCCCCAATGATGACCAAAAACCAAGAGATGTTCTTGGATAGCTGTTGAGCCAGCTCTCCTTTTCGTCCAAAAGCGTCTCTAGGTTTTTCGTCATCGTTGGGGGTGTCATGTCTCCTCCAGAAGCTTCCTACCTCCATGTTTCCATCCAATAGCGTTTTTTCGTTTTATTCGTTTTTGGGGATCGTCGGGGGATGTGTCCCGCCAAACCGAAGGTCTCCCCCGTCTCCACCTCTAGTGGCGTCATGTCGCCTCCAGAAGCTTCCTACCTCCATGCCGGCAACCGTATCTTCGCGGTTGTTTGTTTTCTTTCTTTGGTCTCTCTCTCCAAGCGGGTCTCTCTCGTCTCTGGTTGCGGTTTGCGCCTAGGTGTCTACATACGTTTCTTCGGTAATCATGGTATGATCTAAAGACTATGGCGACACTTTTAGCTAATAGTTTATAAGGTACCTCAAATGTAGTACAGTCAAGTCAGGTCTATCAAATCTTTATTTTAACAAACATGGATGAATAAGCTAGTGGATGAATTGCTAGAAGTTCACTAAAAGCTAACACCTAAAAAAGCAGAAACAAGAGACATAACAAAAGGACAACCAAACACACCCACAAATTCCCGTTTACCTTATGTTCTACTGCGGAAAAGGCTAGAAGCGCGAGCTTATAGCGTTGGCAGGTGCCCTTAGTGCACAAAAGCTTGTGCCACCGACACGTGCCCTAGACGAAGGAGCCCGTGCTTGTAGCCTTTCCTGTAGTAGACCTTAAGGTGAAATAGAGTGTAGAGACAATTGATCTGCTTGATTCGGCCAGAAAGTTCTGAACTAGTTCTGTCCAAGTTCAAAGGGGTGTAGGAGTCGTGCAGCGGCGGCGCAGAGCCAGCAGTGATGTGATTGATACACCATTTGCGCCAAGGCGCTTAGTATGCTAAATCCTGCTACATTTTCTAATATTCTAAGAATTTGCACCAACATTGAGCCAAATTTTACAGGGTTGGGCAGAAATACTCGAAAATGTATTTGGAAATACAAATACTGGGATACATTAAAATAGTAGCCAAAATACTGATACTAAAATACATCTGTAAAAATGTATCGCGATACGTATCGGAAATACATTTTTAAATAGAGGCAAAAAGTATTTGGAAATACAAATACAGGAATACATTTTAGGGAGGGCAGAAATACAAATACAGAAATACTGATACTGCAATACATTTTTCACATTTGTTTGAGACGCCAGCTGAGATGAAGCTTGAAGTGGAAGTTTTTGATCCCGAAATTACTTTCCCGTATACAGGCTTGCCACTTTGCCTTGAAGGTAGTGGTTTCGGACGACGAGGAATCTTCAATCGGCTCAAAAAAACGTTCCATCAAGTACTGACCGCGGTCCCTTCCTTGACATCCTGTCTGCCTGACGAGGAATGCGAAAAGACTTCAACTTCTAAATAAATTCTGTCACCCTGATTCTTATCAAAACATCACCGCGCCCCTGTTCAATAAGGACGTTTCTGCCAGCATCGATCACATGACGTCACGGTGGAATGAACTGGTATTCTTTATCTGTAGGTGTGGCCTTGAACATGGAACTTTACCACGCTGGTGTATCAAAGTGCAATAGGTATTTTTGTTGTAGGCTACATCGTTGAAGATCATGCAGGCAGTGTCATTTGGAATTTTCGAGAATAGTGGACCACCTGAAGCATCCTCGAACACGTGTCTCATCTTCTGTTACGGTTGAAAAAACGATACGATGGCATCCCTGTTGTGAACGTCCTTCCTGCAAACCCCCCGCCACCGACGCATGGATTGCAGTCATCAAGTTTCGCCTAGCATCACCCAAACAGAAACCTCGTGGATTGCGACCGTAAGCGCAGAGTCGAACGCTGGGGCGAGACTGAGTCCGGTTGGTTACGCGGAGCCCCTTTTGTGCACGCGTGGGCTTCTGGAACATTCGGCCTGGAACATTCGGCGCGCAGAACATTCTAACCTAGAACGAGCAACACGGTTCTCGAAATTACCAGAAATCTAAATTGGAAGAATAAATAAAAGATGCGGCGCTGCCAGGGTTCGAACCCTGGGCTTTCTGCGTGGAAGGCACGCGCAATAACCGTTAGGCTACGAGCGCGCTGCCTACCTAGTTAGCTGCGCTCGCGGCAATATCTCTATCAAACATTGACAGTACTTGGATGTTTGGTAACATTTCTCACGCTCGTCCTCTTTTCTGACCGGATAGCTAGCATCGCTGAGTGCGCTTGTCACCGTGCAGTGGTGTATTGCAGTGAAGCTACAACTGTGTAACAGGCGTTGCAATTTTGCATGCTTTGCTTTGCTGCAGTGCACCTGTGTACTGAAGGGAAAGCGCTATTCCAAACCGGTATGTGACACGGTTTCTGAATAAATGTCCATTTACACACTTGCGACTTAGAACCGAGCGCCTTAAACCTTTTAAAATCTCTTACAACGGGAGATCACCCTGACACGCTGGCGCCATCTATGCGGTGACCCCGGAACTGCATTTCACTAGAGAGAAGATTTGGAGGCATTTGCGAAGTCACATGTACATACTACTTATGAGGAATGTTTGTTTTAAACATTGACACATTTTTCAAGCAAAGAAAAAATTATGTGCGAAAGAACTTGAAAAAATATGGGACAGCCCAGTGTTCCACTGCTACCCGATAGGTGGTGCCAGTGTGTCCTCCCGTCGTAAGAGATTTTACCAGGTTTCGAGGCACCCGGTTTTAAGAAGTCGCAAGAGTGCGAACAGGCCATAAAACTGTGGCTAGTATATGATAGAGTGCGATTTTCTGGCAATATCGTTTTCGCATTCGAGATTCATCAAGGATACTTGAGCATTGCAAGCAAACGTTAATGAACTGATCTGTATGTTTATTTTAAAACTCAACTTTCGTTTAGTTAGTATCTTTATATAGGTTTTATCCGTTCGATCGCACAGTCGTTTGGTGGGATTTTTAAAATTTTTTGTTTACATTCTGATTTTTGTTATCACGAAGTTCTGTTTAAAAATGCAATTGATGTTAATAAAATGACAGAAGCTGTGTTTTCTATCTAAATTAAGAACTGCAGTTTTATTACAACATTTAGAACTTAAAAAGACGCACATTGGGTGCTCGAAATTATCATATTTTGGCATTATTTCAATAAAACATACCATTTTGTTTGTGTTTGATTTGGTACCTAAAACAACCATGCACAGCATTTCGTACTATCCTTCATCGATCAGCACCTTCTTGCTGTGGCTTGTGCTTCCACGTGCAGTTAAGCTGCTAGATAGGGAATCAAACATGCCATGCTGTTGATACCATCAAAAGGTTCCACAGAAGCAGGAATGCAAAGTAGATGTAAACACATAAAGGTTAACATGATATTCCAGTGGCGTAGCCAGGGAAGTTTTTCAGTAAGTGTTTTTCTTCGCTCAAACCGTCCCAAACTAAAAAAAAAACAAGAAAAAGAAAACGAGAGAGGAAAAGAAATTGCACAAACACAATCCTAGTTACTATTTTCCAGTTTCTTAGAAGACAAAAATTCAACATTTTTTGCCACATTTAGTTCGTTCAATATTTAAAGAGGAAACGTTAATGGTGAACAACGAAAACACGCAATCATAAAATATAATAATGGGGTTCGAACAAAAAACTCCAGACAGGCCTACAAAATATTACGATGCATACACTTCCCTGAGGAATACTCTGCTTTCTAATGATTAAAAACTACGGAAGAGTGCCAGAGAATAGTGAAGTTTAGAATATGATTAAACATAAAAACTGCAATGTGCACTGGGGCAAAGAGCAAGTGAAACATCACGCTCATTTTTCCTCCGCAGATCACATTTTTCAGAAATGATCGCGCTATGGACATGCTTTGGGTTTTTTCCATTCTTCGATGTCGTTTTACAAGAAAGGGGCAGAGAAAAATACCAGTTTCTATCATTTTGTGGGGTCTAAAGATTTAGTGGAAGCCGCCGTCGGTCGATAGAGTTAGCGAGAGGACACGTTCGGGGCTGACTTGGATATTCCGGTGAATGTTCAGAAGCGCAACCCCTAGCAAGCGCTCCTGGGACATTGAAGCTCTCAGGTATGACTCGAGTCTTCGGAGTCTCGAGAACGAACATTCCGTTTCAGTGGTGCTAACGGGCTAGGTAGCCATGATTTGCAGCAGGCGGTTCACATTAGGATACAAGACCTCCGGGCAAAAGCAAGTTGCCTGTACCGCTGAGACGCGCTAAGCGGTTAGGTCCTTCCACATCTGTGTCCAAACGGGAACTTCCCCAGGCAGTTTTATTTAACGTTGGCCACAACATTGCCCTCACTTACGGAGGACGATGCTGCCATACGTGAATGTGCCGACTCTGTTGGAGACCTTGAGGACAGGTTTGAAGTTGTTGGTCAATAATCATTCTTGAATAAAGCGTCAAGTTACAGCTTGGCAATTGAACTCATTACTTTCACGACTCACGTCCTGAACGGAAGATTATAAACATTACCCACACAAACTGACACCAGACAAATACACACACAAACTGAGAAGGGAAAAGGGAAAGGGGGAAAGAGAAACGTTAAAATTTCGGAACGGTGTTTTGACCCTTGAAGACCCACCTGGCTACGCCACTGTGATATTCTGACTGGTATGAATGAAACTGAAAGGTGTGGTTATGCTCCAAAAGTAATTTTACAGCTAAAAAGTAGACTTTTGGCTGCTCCAAAAAGAATTAAACCAATCACATCACTGAACCAGTGCAGCCACCACATTAGGACTGGCGCTGTGGTCGGCTTCCGGAGCGGAAGTCCATGGTGTCGTCTGCATGTGTTGGCTCTTCTTTCTTCCCGCCACGTCGTATGCTACATTTAAGTACTCCTGGTTTGTTGAGACCATTTGCATTTCCTTAGTTTTAAAGTATACGAACAAAAGATTTTCTGTGAATCTTTCTTTATTCGAGTGTACTGAAAACGTTTCCTGCACGAAATAAGTTTCTGTCTACATTTTTAATGGCCAACCACTTCCTATCATCTTCATAAGCGTTCGTGTCCTTCGCATTTATTTAGCAATAGTAGATACATTCCCATTTTCCTCTAGTTTCGCATTTCAACGAAAGGTTCGCGGCATGAGGATGATTTCCTGTTGGGAGTTACTGGCGGCAGCGCAAGGTAGCGGTCACTACGAAGAATAAGGCCAAACGAGAGCACCTTGGCCAAAAACAGCTATCAACGTCACTTGACGTCAAGTTGAAGTGTTTATTTTGATTCTCAAGAAAGATCCGTGTGGAACTACAGTTGACTCTCATTCATTCAAATTCTCTTAATTCAAATATGCGGATAACTCAAACTAGTAACATGGAGGTCCCATCCTATGCGCCTCTATTAGAGGAAACTCCCGGTAATTCAAACTTTGCTTTATTAAACAAATTTTCCATCCCCCTGGAGTTTGAATTAATGAGATTTGACTGTACCAAGCCAATGCTGAATCTCAGCGTTTCTTTCCAGGCCTGTTAGTGGGCGGCCATAAATACTAGCGGACAAAGCATGCAGTAATATGCTCAGCTGCATGGACATCCGAGTGTTAATATACTAAATCCTAGACATCTGCAATGTATCGGTGTCGTCAGTCTGTATCCAAGAGCTACTGAAGGCGAGAGCAAGAGTGTTGTATGTTTCCTATGTCTTCTGAGAACAATATGAAGACAGTATCACGTAGCATCTAAAAGAAACAATTTATTTGAGCGAATTTTTTAACGCTTACCGCAGAGGACGAAACCTGCACGAGCAGGTACGTAGAACGCTTTCAGAATATTATAATCGAGCGAATTCCTACCCTTGGTTAGGATCTTGATTCTGCATCCACCACGGTACATTATTTTCATCAATGAGAGGAAATGCAACCTCTGTCTCAGCGTTAATGTTAAACATTGCAGATATTTGAGCAAGAGCTCTGAGAAATGGCGCTGCAACTAGAGACGGACAAGGAATGTCGTATGCTTCTGCACAAACTCTGAACTGACTCCGGAGCCGGTGCAAGGTATTGAGGAACTGGGTGTGAACTCGTTCAGAACAGTAATGATTCAAACGTGTTGGTACAGCGGCTGTGCAACTTCCGGTTAAACTGAATGTGCCAGTTCCTCCACTGCTGAACTAGTTCAGCGAGTTCAGGCGAATCTAACAGACCTAATGTGTGCATGTGCATTCTTTTTTAATGCCTTTGCTTTGCAACAAATTAATCTCACATACGGTTATTATCCGGTCAGTGTTCACAATCTTGCAGCTTCTGGCATGCCGAGTATTTCATATACAAATTCTAGAATACTTTCTTGCTGCACTTGTGAAGACAAATGTATGTGTTTTTGTATTTTATACTGGCAGTACATGTATTGCAGTATTTGTATTCTGGAATAGGTTTTCGAGTATATCTGCCCTTCCCAGGCTATCTTTTTCCTAGTGGCCAGCTTCTATATGGCATATAGAGGGTCTTCGTCCAAAATTAACACGCTAAAACAACTCGATTTTGAGTGACAGACCATCTTAAAATACCGAGCGAGCGCCCACTCAAAATTTGAAGATAATGAAAAAGCTCCGGGGGATGGGTGCTTGTTAGGTCATCATATTAACATGTATATGTGTACTGTGCACATTTGTTTTTTTTTCGCATGTTACAAAATTTGGGGTTGGGAACTTAGAATGGGCGGATGCTGCTGTATTTTACGCTCTGAGCACCACAACAGCAAGCACTATCATCATTCTTGACCCCAAGTACACATGGTTTGAACTTTCAATGTTATTTTATACTAATAGGTATGGGGATGGGTTGAGCTAGTTGGTACGTGTCTGCTATATGCGTCGGCTTGTACAAAACACACAAACACACAAAGAAGGAATGTGACACTCGCATCACTGACTATCAACTAAGGTTCATTACTTCTTCCTCTTCATCCCTCTTTTCTGTGACCACCAATAGTGTTCACTTTTTTGATGGCTACTTAAAAATGATAACCCCTTTCATTGGATTCATGTGTGCAATGTTTGACAAGTAGTGAGCCTACTTAAAAATAAGCAAGCACATTAGAAAAGAACTTTGCCAGTGTGTAGTTTTACTTTTCCCACATCATTTTTAACAGCAATCCATCCAGCTTGGCATGTTGTAAAAATGTGAGGCGCCATTGCCGAGAAACATCAAAGAAAACATGGGCAGTGTGACCTTCCTTCAAGACATTCTGTCCTGTCCCACTGCCTGCCCCGCAGTTCTATGATAGTTACTTAGAACTTTTATTTCACGCACCCTACTCACTGGATTTGGCATCATCTGACTTTTATCTGTTCCCTGCGCTCAAACACGATCTGTAAAGACAGCCGCTCCAGCAAGGAAGCCGTCATAGACGCTGCACGTGAGTGGTGTGAGGACCAAGAGAAATAACTTTTTTCTCTGTGGGTGGGTTCCACTGGGGCACCACTAGAAGTGCATAACACTCAAAGGAGACTTTGCAGAAATAATAAAGGGCCATTGGCCTGCGACAGTCCCATCAAAGGTAGGCTCACTACTTCTCAAGCTTCCCTTGCAGACAGGTTGTGTACCAGTCTTTAACAACTTTCTACTGTACTAGCCAACAGTTTTTCGTTACGCTTCATATTTTTTGTTTGATGCATTTGCGCGCCTTGTGTTGCAATGCCAGTGCTCCTGATGTAAACTTGCTTTTGCGCGTGCCTGCTCGCAAGTGCAATGTACCTGAAATGAATGGATCGATTTGTAAAGTTGTGTGCAGGGAGTCTTACTGTCGGGTCTGCTGCATATATGGTCGACAATGCTGATCATCTGAGAATGTCTTGCCTCGTATATTTTCTTTACTGCGTTCAGAAAATTAGGCATTCCATAATTTGACTGCACGCGGCCCAGGGGAGGTCGTGCGGCCAGAAGTGTCAATATTCTGTAGTGGAAATGTTGATGAAAACTCGCAAGTGGTTAATATCACCAAGTTTTGATAAGAGGACAAACTGAGATGAGAGTGCTTATTTTTGTAGCTGCTGGAAAAAGAAACGTCAATGACAAATTTAAAGCTGTGCCTAACATGCAGTGCATCTTTTTGGAGATGCATTTTGAAACCCTGTTGCTGATGCAAAGTTCATGCTAGCTGAGTTCGGTTTCTCTTTATGTATAGACTACCTATTCACCACTGCCTGGTGCCAGTTTGGCCAGCGTTTCGTAGTCGCAAAGAAAGTTGGAGGCCAGGCAGGGAAAGCCAGCCCTCGCACTGTGTCTAGCACAGGCTCCAAGTCACTCAGGCGAAGGTATCGGAGGCTTTAATACATGTGTGAATACGATCCTTTGCAAATATTCTGAGGTGAGCATAGCTAGGACAAATTTTACACCTGCTGTCTGCAGCATGCATGCAGATAACAGTGGACAATTGTGCATATCACATTGCAGGGGCTAATTGGTAAGCACAAAAAGGACAACCCTTGACATCAGCCAATTCATTCACACACGTGCCCAGTCGTCGCTGCAAGTGAGAACGATGACAGTAAATGGCCAGTCGGCTTGCGGAATACTTTCTCACTGCCCGGTTCCTTCGCTAAATTTGTAAAATAATCACTACACTTCGCGTCACTCCACTGTGGGTGTACGAGTGCATGCACGCTGCCCGCGGACATGCTTAACCCCTCAAATGCTCGCGCGCGCAAGAAAACAACAACAAAAAAACACTGGTCGAAGCAGTTGCCTTTACGCTTTAGTGCCGTTTCCAGTGGAGCACAAAAAACTGACATCGGGTATAGATATCTTTCGCCGAAGGCTTGACAATGCACTTCTCCATTTCGACCAGCTGCGGGGAGCGCGATTGATTCTTGCAGAGGCGTGACAGTGTATATGCAAAGCACAATTCACATGTGCACTCGCGGTCCAGATCACCGCTTGTGCTCCGTTGGCCCCTCACATACGTACCTTACTGGCGCGATTCCTGTTGAGGCCAGCAACGGGCGAACGGCGTTACACCCGTAAATAATGCTGCCAAGCGGCAAGTTGGGCATCGCGGTTGGGCAGAATGCATAACACCGCAGCGGCGCGTCGTGCGAATGAAAACAAAAACATAACCTACACTGGACGTTTTTGCGAAAGTCAAAAGAGCTGGGTTTATTTCCAGGCCGTCAATAACTTGGAAACGCTGGCAGCGGTCACTGGCACTTAGGCCTAAACGCACCCTTCCGTCCTGGCGTACGTGAACGTTACGGCAGAAAGCATAAACCGGCCGTAGCGTAGGTGCCCAGTCAGCATTGACAGCTGTGCGCGTATGTCATCCACTTTCACACAAACGATATCTTACAATATCTAGCACTGCACCACTGCAGTTTTTCGTCTGGGGCGTGGAGTATTCCAAAACGGCAGGGCGTCTGCTCAACGGCGTTAGCGGGGGGGGAGGAGGGGGGCTGCACGCCGCTTAGAAGAGCCCGTAGCGCATGCGAACCTCGTGACTGCGCCAGCCAGTCGCGGTATTCTTCCCTCCTCCTCTTCCTCTTTCTTTTCTCTCTCGCGGGGCTCTCCCGTGGAGGGTTGCCAGATACGCGGCCGAGGAAGTCCAAGGCTCAACTCCAAACAAGCACTTTTTGCATTGCTGACAAGGTCGTACAGCTGCAGGCGGTCGAACAAAAGCCGTAGGTGTTGTTTGTGTTCTTCCCGATAAGCTGGCCACGAGAATGGTATCAACTTTAGCGAAAACGAATCAAAGTGCTCTTGTAACTTCAGTGGTGGGAATTGTAAAGTCTGCGCAGCGTTTCGCAGGCCGAAGGGCCTGCGAAACGCTGCGCATTCAAAACGCAGCTTCAGGTATTCAAAAAGTCCGAAAGGAGTGGTGATGGCCGTCTTGGCCACACACTCCGGTTTTACAGGAATCTGGTGGTAGGCCTTGATTAGGTCAGTCTTGCTGTAGATATCGGTCCCACTCAGACCAGCGGAGAAATCCTGCATGTGCGGCAAAGGATACCGGTCACGTACGGCGCACGCATTCAACGCCCGATAATCTTCGCACGGTCTTGAGTCGTTCGGGTCCTTTTTTGGAACCATATGTAGTGGCGACGCCCAGTTGCTGGAAGACGGGCGTATGATCCCAAGCTCCAGCATGTGTTCGAACTCTCGACGCGCGATCTTGAGTTGCTCGACAAAGAGGCGGCGAGGACGTGCGGAGATGGGCTGGCCGTTGGTGATGATATGGTGTGTCACGTAGACCATGCTTCATTGGCCCCTCGGCAGCGCAGAGTCGGGTTACGGCCGTGAACTATGTGATTATGGTTTCGTACCTCTAGGGCGCCGCCAGGGAAGGCATCAGAGAAGTCGTGAATGACGACAGGATACCCTGTATGGTGAAGGGTTTGGTTGCATCGGTGAGGCTTCTGCCCCGAATGTTGACGGAGAGGCCAGAGTGTGCCAGAACATCTGCTCCCAGTATGGTCTGACAAAGATATTCGACCATGAAGATTCACCGGAAAAGTCGTCATAGTCCGATGTCGATGAATAAACATCGCTTGCCAAAGCTAGCAATGGCCGAGCTGTTGACGGCTGGTAGGGGCGGGGTATGTTGAGCTCGCTGATGGTCAATGTCAGCGATTCGTGCTTCTCCAGGCCCAAAACTGCTATACAATTGCCAAATTTTGGCCTAAAGCTCCGTGCTAAGTGGGACGCCCTAAATGTCCTTAAATTTGTGTAAAACTAGGTGTGGTAACAAAAAAACATTGTAAAACAACGGTCGGGAACCACACAACTTTAGGTAGGCGCCTAATTAATTTATAACATGCTCTATCATACAGTAAGATGTAATCACTTAGAGACGCCAATTTGAGTCCGAGCGGGAGCTCGAGAGAAGAGACTTCATAAGATTTCTTTATTTTTTTAGTCAACTTGAAGTTAGGTGTTTGCAACAACACTTTTTTGTTTGTTCTCTTATAAATAATAATTGAAATGCACGTGTTAGATTTTTAAGGCATCATTTGGTTGCGTTTTAATTAACAAATTTCCCCATTTATGCGAATAAGGCCTTATTGATGGCCAGAAAAAGCAATAGTGGCATCGGTGCCTGCAACTTACAAAATAGCCAAAAGTTCAATCCACCTCCTCTCTTTAACATATAAAAAAAAAAACTTGTCGTTTTACAGAAAGCATTTTTAAAGATGAACCTCGCTGATCCTGCCTCCAGGCGCCCATCTTGTATGCGACGCACGCCGGAGTTTGCCAAGGAGGCGTCAATCGTGTGAGAACCGACGCTAGGTCTTCAACGCTCTCCTGAAAACATTATTTATTCAGTTAAAGTGGGCGTTATACTGAAATTGACGCATACGTATCCTCTTTGTCTTGTGTAATGATACTGGCGTTTCTAATTTCACTCTGCTGCACATATATCTGCGGACGAGTGCGGGCCTTCATCGTCTGCTTCTAGAGTTTGATAATCGACATTGCGCGTCGACCTCGTCTGTCTTTTGTCCAGATGTAAACCCAAATCAGACCGGATAGCTCTTCGCCGATGCAAAATTACCGCAATGATGTTGCTTCCCCTTTGAACTTAAATGCATTTTAATAGTACTAAGATGTATTGAAGTTTGTTATCGCATCCACCAAGGAGGCGCTGCGGAGTTGGTGGCGGCGGTATGCAAACAACTACGTCACTCTTCTAAAAGTCAATTTCGGCATCGCTTTTAGCAATCCTTCTGAATTAAATATCGGAATCGGGAGTAAAGACGCGAACGCTGATTGAAGAATATCTAGGAAAGTATTACCATTTCGCAAATTCTGTAAATTGGTCAAGCCTGTGATAGTAGTTGGGGTCAGTACTAGAACTTCAAAATCAGGCGTAAAAGCAATATTTTCAAAAAAATTAATCAACAATTTTATTATTAAGCCGACTTATATTGACCGGTGTTGCCTTATCTAATATCCACCGAGCCTGACGCTCAGATGCAAAGACGGGTCCCGCGTAACTCCCGCCTCTTATCCAACACACTTCCTCGAAAAATGCTTGTGAGTTCAAAATTCTAGACATGTTTTCTTAGCCTCCAGTGTATTCCGGAGCCTAAAATACTGCACATGTACATGGCCTCACAGGTGTGAGGCATCCACCTCGGGAGTGGAATGCTTTTTCAATTACTGCACTGCTTTTGGTAGCACTGCATGTCCTATCAAAATACATTTAAGTTCAATAGAAAAGTGACATCGCCAGTATCATTACGTAACCAACAAAAGATACGGATGCATGGAAGTCTGGAAATCAGAATAAAATCCACTTCAACTTAATAAACCGCGTTTACAGGAGAGCGTTGAAGACCTTGCGGCGGCGTCTCACACCGTTGGCGCTTCACTGGCGGACGCCAGCGTTCGTCGCCAACGAGGCGGATGCCTGGAGTCATGGCCGGAAAGGTACAACTTTAAAAAACAATTTTTCAGCAAAAACAAAAATAACTTTTCTAATTTTTTGAGCGCAGCTCTTAGGCGCTCGTTTACGGCTTGAGCGGCGTCGCCGCCGCCGTCGCCGTCGGCGGAACCGAGGGTTGCATTATGGGACGTCTTTCATTATGACGTGAAGCGTGACCTCACGTGTGACGTCACGAGAGTTACGACTCACGTCACGAGTGACGTCACGAAGGTCACTGGTGGAGGTTACGACGAAGGTCACGACCATCGCTCTGAAGATCACGGGAAGGTCACGACCTTCACAGTGAAAGTCATGACCTTCGTGATCTTCACGAGGGTCACGAGTGACGTCACGAGGGTCGCAGGGTCACGAGTGACGTAACGAGGAAAAGGGAGGGAGGATGGGGGAGGAGGAGGGGGAGGAGGAGGAGAGAGGAGGAGGAGGGGCACACCCTTCTCTCCATACCCTCCCCTTCTCCTCGTCAAGAGCTGCGTTCCAATTTGGCATTACAGGCAATTGTAAACGTCTCAATTTTTATATATAGAAGAGATGAGGAGGAGTGAACGTCTGGTTGTTTCGAAAATTGCGCTAACCGACGTCCACATTCCTTTTCTGGCTCCCAATAAGGTCGTTTCAGCCAAACTGGAGAATACGTAATTTAATTAAAACAAAAAACGAGGCTTTCAAAATTTAACCAGTGAAACTTAATTATTAGTCTTATCAAAACAATACAATGGTGTGTAGCTAACGCCTCACTTCAAACTGACTAATAAAATATAGTTCTAAAGCCTTCGTTTTTAAGCTTCTATTTAGGCTCAAATTAGAGTCTTTGATTGTTTGTTCTTCTCTGTTAGATAGGGAATGTTATTTAGTAAGTAGGCGTCTTCCCAAATTTTTATGATACTCAACCGTTTTTCCATAGCAGTGTTCTTAACTACACGGGGTTTTATGCAAATTCCAGAAATTTAAAACATATCAGCAAAAATAGATTTTATTTTTTCAGAAAAAATACTTTTCTTTGATTTCAGCGGGTTCGTTAATTATTCAAGTAATTTTTTTTTACATATCCCAGATATAAAAATTGCAGCGTCTCCTGTGGCAGGGAATTACCCGTTAGACTGATTAGAAGGCAGCTAATTTTTATCGAAAAGTTGATCACCTTGTATTTGGCAGACGCGTAAGTTTTTGCGTCTGAGAGCAATAACGAAATATTGCTGAAGACACACATATTCATTTGTATGAGTAACTGAAGTGACTATGCCGTTTACGGGTGACATTATATCAAATCAGACAGAAAGAATGTTTTGGCTTAAAAAAGTAATACAAATATAAGAAGTTTTTAATTCCACTGATGTTGGCTTGCATTGAACACCGCCAATTGTGAAATTTTATGGCATTGCTATTGCATCTTTTGCAAAATAAAAAAAAATCATTTTACTGACACGAACAAAATGGGCCCCCTTAAGCTTACAGTTTATATGTTATCTTCATTCAAGAAAAATTATGGTCATTGAAATTTGACAATTCTTTTTTTTCATGGGTGCCAAATATGCAATATTTTTATGAAACATGTACAGCAGAAAATGCAGTCATTTCAGGTTCAGAGTATATCCGACATAGCAAAGCCATGTTAAATATATATTTAATGCACACAAAGTATCTGCATTTAGAGACATTGCCAAATAAAACAATAACAACAACAATATGACGTGTTGGGCTAGTTGGTTTGAGGTGAACATCTTGGGAAGAAACAGCGGCAAAGAAACTTGGACAAGAGTAAAGGAACAAACACGACAGGACGGCGCTGAACTAACAACTGATGTTAATTGCACAAAATTGGAAGGAAGAAAACAAGAAGCATCTTAATCAGATAAAAATATATTGACACACACAGACGTGCCAACCAAGCAGCATATCATGTCGCGATAGGCCCGATTAGTGGCTACGCAATGCCGGCCATAGTCGATCGCAGGTACCCGAACTCTTTGTCAGATAACGCCACTGACGGTTCGCTGACGCATCTCCCGCCAGGTTCTGAAATAAAAAAGGCCTCGATAATTTCCCTTGTCACCCTCTCTCTATGTCTGTCCAAAACAGTGGCCTCACTAAAATTATGCTGGCACATGCAGTCCCTGCAGTGTAAAGGTAGCAAGCCCCAGACCGTAGCCCTCAGTGAATACGAATGCTCCCAGAGTCTATCATTTAGGCAGCGGCCCGTCTGTCCAACGTACACCTTGCCACAAGACAAGGGGATCTTATAGACCACGCCAGACACACAGGCCACAAACGGCACTGCGTGTTTTTTAGTGCATTTGTTTTTAACCGCTTTTCGGCAATAGCACCCACCTTAGCACATATCTGACCCATTTTTTGGGGACGCCATAGCGACTTCCGACTTGTTTCAGGTTAAGGGAAACCTGATGAAGATAGGGGACGACCACCATTCTTTTTTTTTTTGTCGAATTCAGTCTTCCTCTCCCTCCCTTTACCTTTTTTTCAACAGGGAGCTAGCCACCTCGGTCAAAAGGGCTGATGGAAATCCTGAAAGTTTTAGTCGGTTAACCTGGCCGTTGAAGCTTTCTTTCATCAAGTGGACGCAGTACGTTTTTAGGGCGGACCCAAGACAAGAGACCGCTATACTCCTCTTTACCAATTTAGAGTGACATGACCTATAATCCAGAATGGACTTTTTTGTGCGTGGAGTACACGACCAACAAACACGCCAAGTATACATGTGACCGCTCTTTAACGGTCTCTTGAATTCAAAGTCTGCAGGCACGCATTTGCAAGCTAATTAGGCACGTGCATGAGGCAGAGGTATGTGGCATGGGCAGATCAGAGGAAAGAGTGAATTTCAGTATCGACACTTGCAAGCAACAGCACCAACCAGAAGGTTTGTTCTCTTTGATCACCTCAGTGCATAGCAAAAACTTTTGTGTGGTCCATATCGTTTTGATTTGGGGTCCTACACAACTAAAAAAAGGAGCGTGTAGTGAGGATCGCTTGAACTTGAGATGTGAGCGGGCTAACACCATTCCTGTCGAAGTGATGACCAAGAAAATCAAGATCGGACACACCAAACCCACACTTTTAACGAGTTATATAGCAACACCGTATTCATCTAATCTTGAAAATATTGTTTCAATATGTTTCTCCTGTTCTTCTGGAGAGTGGCTGAAGACGAGAATGGCGTCCAGGTAGGCGAAGCAAAACGAAACCTCCCGCAGAATCTGGTCGAAAAGAGCGCTGAAATGTTTGCGCAGCATTGCGAAGGCCAAAAGCCATTCGCAAGAATTCGAACAAGCCAAGGGGAGTTATAATGACTGCCTTCGGGATATCAGAGGGCCCTAGTGGAACTTGGTGATAGGCTTGGATGAGGTCTATTTCGGAGAAAATTGTTGAACCTGCAATAGCAGTCGTAAAATCATGAATGTGAGGGATGGAGTAGCGGTCCGCAGCCGTGGCCTTATTGAGAGCCCTTTAATCTCCGCATGGTCTTCTGTCACCTCTCTTTTTGGGTACCATATGTAATGGAGATGACCAGTTGCTTGTCAAAGGGCGTACAAGACCTAGTTCGAAGCATAACGTCGAACTTGTTCTTGGCCATTTGGTAGCGGTCCGGAGCAAGACGGCGCGGAGGGGGGTACACTTGAGGACCAGTTGTTTCGATACAATGTGTCACAGTGCGCTTGTCTACGTGTTTAGTAATAGAGGGTTGTGTAAGAGCAAGAAATTTTGAAAGAACTTTGTACTTTGGAGATTTAGTCGTGATAGTTGAAACGAAGTGACTAGGTAGTGGTTCTTCTGTATGCAATCCACGGATGCGGGGTCGTGCTTCCGCGTCCATAAACTGCTTATACCGGACGTGTCCGATAAGGTTTAAGAACCGAAGGAAGTCTGCGCCAATAATAAGACGTGTGACTTCGGTGACTAAAAGCACCCATCGGGATGTACGGTGGAGACGAATATCTAGCATGAGCGACCTCTCTCCAAAGATTTTAGGGAAATATTTACCTCTTGAAGTGAGGAACAGGCTTGGCGTTGTCGGCGGTCCTCTGGGTTTGGAGAATTTACGATAATCTCAGTGCCTTTATCAACCAGAAAATTCATTCTTGTGTTGTTTTTTTGTGATGAAGAAAATAAGGCTTGCATCGGGTACCACGGCATGGGCCGTCTGTGCTGCGTGGTTCGGGAGTTTGCCTGGTGAGCACGCGAAGGAATACAAAGATGACCCAGGTCACCGAATTTATGGTATACCAGCATAGTCGTCAAGCATTGGCGGATGGAGATGGACTTGACCGGGGAGGAGATTTTGTATTCTTGGAACGTTACGTGATGAATAATGTTCGGTTAGACGGGGGGTTGAGGAATGCGAGGAAAGTTGGTCAGCATTTTCTGAGAGCAATAAGACATCAGTTGTTTTTGGGAAACGGTCATTGAATGTCTAGCACGATGTTGGTTTGATTGAATGAATGGGCGAAATAGCAGATGCAGATACCTACATAATGTTACCTGCCATGCGAGCCAAGGCCACAGTAGATGTTGTTTCTGTGGCAGACAAACTTATGCGCATGTTGTTTGGGAGACACCAACGAAACAGTTGCCGAAAGATTAATTTTTCGACTGCGTTTGGTCTGTCATCGAGTAGTTGATGCATCCGTCGTAGAAGATCTGTCGGTTTCCGATCTCCCGATTCTGCGGCCGTCAAGAGTTGTTGAAGACAGCGTTGCTCGGACGCTGTGGTGCGCCGAGTAAGTTAGCCCTTCAAGTGATCGTATGTGCAGTTGGGAGGTATAAGAAAATTTTCGCGGACAACCGCGGCGGTTGTTTGCGGTAGTGCGGCCAACTAGGGTTACCAACCGTCCCGGATTTTGCAGGACTGTCCCGACTTTTAATAAAGTGTCGCAAGTCCCGCATCGTCCCTTTGAGGACAGCTATATGTCCCGGATTTGTTCCAGAAGGTCCTGTCGGAAATATGTCAAGGGATCGAGCCTAATCCCAGCAATGCGCGCCATACTGCGAAGCACGAAGTTCGCACAAATCGGACGAACAATGCTGTGGTGTCTAGCGTTGGCTGCGAGGCTTTAGCCACATTATCATGCAAGAGCAATGGCGAGCCGGAAATCGTGGAGGGCGCTTGTTGTCATCATCATCATTTGTATACACCCCTTTGTATCTCCTTTCTCCTCCCTAGCGCTGCACCCCTCCTCCCCCCCCCCCCCCCCCGTCTCGACTTCCTTCATCGAAGAGGTGGTATCCCTACGGCCACCACGAAGTCGAAACGGCATCTCTGTGAGGAGACTCGGTTTGTCCGAAACAGGGTCTCAACATGTATAATCCAGAGTTCAACGTCGCAGTCCCAAAATCATGGTAACTTAAAACATGCGGCAGAAGTGTGTGTGGCCTGTAATGGAGGATCACCGCGGAAGAAGTAGCGGGCAGTCTCGACGCGGATGACGTCATTTCTCCGGCAGCGAGGCAGTAGAGTTCAGGGGATGGCAGGAGTCCTAGTCCAGGTCACCACTTGCAGTGAGGAAGAAATATTATCTTCCTCTGTAAATAGTAACTGTGTAATAATACCGGTTATCAGGGACTGGCTTAGTGAAGCTTCCCCAAGGAACGCTAGAATTCTCGTGTTGGTTGCCCTTGTCTTGTGTCTCCTCAAGACTTGTGTCACGCGACACGGGCTGTAGTCACACTGATGGTTCTGGCATCCGCTTGCCGCAACCTGGCGGGCTCTTTAGACCGCCAGAAGTATGATAAATGGATGACCTCAGGCACCTTCGTGAAACCTTCAACTGCTCTCTCGCTATTTGCTCATTTATGAAATTATGTAACTCCAGATTAGCATTTTAAAGCAATCCGTGACTGAGGAATACGAAAGGTGACATAAAAAAAAGGAGAGCGTTCTTTCTTATTTTTCCTTTGTGCCACCCTCATATTCCTTAGCTCTTGGATTGCTTCAAATTGTTCAATACCCAGGTAGCACCGAGTTCTGGGGCAAAACTTGGCTTTTGTCTGCGGGTTTAGGGCATTGAAAAGCCCGAAGAAGCCAAAGTAGAGCCAAACCTGACATCCCTTAGCAACAGTCTGTGTATTTCGGCCCTAATTCACCAAGCAAGTGCCAAACTTAGTCTTCACTGCCTGGTAGTTCGGCTGTCATCTGGCATCTTTGGGACTAAATCGCCTAACAAATGCCAGAGTTAGGCTTACTGCCCGGTAGTTCGGCAGATATTTGTCATTTTTGGGCCAAAATCTCCAAATTAATGCCAAAGTTAGGCTTCACTTTTTGATGGTTCGGCTGTCATCTCGCACCTTCGGGCCAAAATCGCCACAGATGTGCCAGAGTTAGGCTTACTACCTTGTAGTTTGGTTGACATCTGGCATCTTAGGGCCCAAGTCGCCAAACAAGTGCCAAAGTTAGGCTTCGCTTCCCGATTGTTCGGCTGTCATCTGGTAGCTACGGGCCAAAGTCGCCAAACAAGTGCCAAAGTTATAGCTTCCCGATAGTTCGGCTGTCATCTGGCAGCTACGGGCCAAAGTCGCCAAACAAGTGCCAAAGTTAGGCCTCGTTTCTCGATAGTTCGGCTGTCATATGGCAGCTATGGGCCAAAGTTGCCAGACAAGTGCCAGAACTAGGCTTACTGCCTTAGACTTCGGCTGATGAGGTATTTGATGTACGCGGGTGGTCTTCATCTTAATTAAATAGAAATCAAGTTTTATTCGGCTGGCCACGTTATCTTATTTTGGGTGTCTCTTGGTGTCTCCAGTCCGAAGGTTGGCTGAACGTTTTGACGCGGCTGGACGAGGCTTTGCAAACTCAAATCGTGCATGATGTTGCATCCGCGCGTAGGTACACACGCCAATATCGGGACGCGCCGTGAGACTTGTTCGACATTAAGGCGCGTTCACAGAGGCGATGCGATCTAGTCGCGCGATAACTTTCATTGCAAAAGCGACCATCGCGGGCAAAAAGCGACGTGATTTGAGCAGTCGCTTGCTGACCCGACTTTTTGCTACGCGATCTAGTAGCGGAGAGGCTGAGCCAATCAACGGCGTTCGAAGCGAGAGATTTTGAGAAGCGACTCGCCAACGAGGGCGTTGGACTAGCTCATCGTGCACGCCAGAGTGACCATCTAAATTTTTTTTTGCGATGTAATCTAGGTCGTATCGCGCGACTGCTTACATCCTCGGTGTGAATGCGTCTTTACAGAAAGTGCTGCCATCGATATAGCGCTGCGCGAGACTGATGTGCGCACGTCTCCTCAATAGATATCATTATTAGGCGGCGCATTGCAAAAGCAAGCGTGGCTGTGTACGTGTCTTGCATTGCGATTGAGCACTATCAAATCCTAGCGATAACAAAGAGTAGAAACGACCGGAGCTCCGTGGCGCCGCTCCCGCATCACACTTGGGGAATTAAAATGAAATCTCGGAATTTGTACTATTTTAGCGTGTTGGTACTTTTTAAGCATTGAGAAAGTGGAGACACATAAGGAACGATACACACAGGACAATCTTTCAACTTCGAAAACATTTATTTTCGGCTTTAAGCTCAAAGCCCGCCCGCTCCGTGGGAGTTCGGGAAAGGGAAATCTTGGGGAAAGGAGAGGAAGCGAAGGAAATGTACGCGATCACCCTGTCCTGCGGGGCCAGGTACATCGGGAAAACGGGGCGATGCCTCAACGACCGACTCCGAGAACATCAAATGGACGCCGAAAGAGCTGCTTCGGATTCTCAGCTTTCGATCGTCATTTATGGGAGAAAATGTCCCGGCTGCGCTCCTAATTTCGCCGGCACGACAGCCATGGGAGGCCACTGCGAGCGAGTCGGGAGAGAAATAATTGAGACCTATCGGGTGGCGACAAGCCCGCAAAACATAAGCACCCCTTCATTTCGCTCTCAAGGAAGGAGATTATCTTTCTGAGGCCCAGAATGGAAGCCGAACGCTGACAGACTAGGCAAGGCGACAAGGTCACCGGCAGAAGCGGCCTTTACTTTCATTCCGTTCCATTTCATTCCAGAGAAGGGCTGGGGTTCCCCCGTCCCTTATTTCCCTACTGTTGAACAGGTCGGGATACACTCTCTCCCATGTAGCTTTGGCTGTACAGCAGGGCTTTCTTTCTTTTTTTTAAGAGTTGCCTTCGTTTTTTTTTTGTTTTTTTTTTACTCTAAAGCGCCGAAAATGCAGTGGGAGCTTAGCTGCGTTGTTGATTCCCCTTTGACCTCGCCTTTTACAAATCCTCCCCCCCTGCTTTTGTGTCTTCGTGTGGCTGTCAGCAAGCGCGACAGCCGCTTTAAGCAAATCCAAAGGGTGGAGCCAAACGTGTTACCTCTCTGCGTAGGACGCGTAGGACAAAAACATTTATACGAAAATTTTTTCACGTGACTCTCTCTGCCACGCTGATGGGATCTCTGGGGCTGTTGTTTTCGCCGTTTGCCTAGTTATAGAAATAGGCGGGCCACGTAGGTCCGGTTTTCGAAATGCGCTCTTTAGTGTTCTGTTGATTTCGTGCGTTGCAGACGCGGCCGTGTTTTTTCGTCGTAAACGGCCGGAATACGGCCATTCCAATTTTTCGGTAACAGCCATTTTTTTCACCGGAGTTCGTGGAATTCTTGTGATGTGTTTGTTAGACACCCTTCAACAAAAACTGCTCTTCGCCGACGACGAGACGTTAGTTGAATGTGCACAACCTTCTTTCTCGAGTGTGTTTGTGGGGTGCCTTAGTTGGATTATGCATCTATGAAGGATTACATGATATCGCTCTTTTATAAGTACGTACACTGCAAGCATGCTTCTGATAGTAGTCCTGCTTTCCTCTCAATCTCCGCGGATTTTTGTGTGATGAGTTTTGCTTGGCAGGAGGACAGTGTTAATTCTGTTTTATAACTTGCTTTTCGTTTTACAGAGAAGTGTGACCTTTGTAAATATGTCGAGAATACACTGTGTGTAATAATAGTGGTTTAATAAACTTGTGGGAGCGACCAAAAAAAATTTGTTTGTCCGTATATGTGATTGGATATGCAACATAGGATATGCAACGTACACATACTTGCACGACGTTTGGCCAATACGGAGCAGACGCATCTTAGAGGATTCGCACAATATTGTGCGAACGCTAGGCCGGGGCAAAACGGCTGTACGGCAATACCTGCCGGATATCAAACGGCGGTGGAAAACTGGACATTTGGGCGATGTTGGAACCGACTTTCGGCCGGTACTGGCACGATACTGCAAAGTATTGACGCGCTGCTTGGGAACGGAGGTGATTACATCTGACCATCGTGTTTCCAGCGCTTATTTAATTTAAGTTTCTTCTGGGGCGCGTGAAAGAGAACTTCCGTGACACACCAGAGATATTCAAACTTGGGCAGGCCTCTCGGCTTTCTTTGCCACATTTGGCACTTATTTGGCACTTCAGTGGGTAGCCAGAGAAGAGTCAAACTTCGGCATGCCTCGAATTGCCAAATTAAGATTTGGTGTGGCAGTTATGGCTCAAGTCTGGCACTTGCTTTGGCTGAATTGTGGCGCACCAGAGAAAAGCCAAACTTGGCATGTCCGAAATACTCAAATTAGGCGTTGCTTTGGCAGTTATGGCTGAAGTCTGGCACTTTGGCAAACATGTGGCGGACCAGAGAAAAGCCAAACTTGGCGTGGCCGAAATACCCGAATTAGGCGTTTCTTTGGCAGTTAGGGTTCAAGTCTGGCACTTACTTTGGCAGAACTGTGGCGGACCAGAAGAGGCCAAACTTGGCTCCGAAATGCCCAAATTAGGCGTTGCTTTGGCGGTTATGGCTCACTTATGGCACTTACTTTGGCATAACTGTGGCGGACCAGAGAAAAGACAAACTTGGTTTGGCCGAAATACCCAAATTAGGCGTTGCTCTGGCGGTTATGGTTAAAGTCTGGCACTTACTTTGGCAGAACTGTGGCGAACCAGAGAAAGGCCAAACTTGGCATGTCCGGAATACCCAAATTCGGCGTTGCTTTGGCAGTTATGGCTCAAGTATGGCGCCAACTTTGGCGCTCCTCTGGCGTACCAGAGAAGAGCCAAGCTTTGCATGCCTTAGGCTCACCCAACTAAGGCTATAGTTAGGCACCGTACTTTGGCACTGACGATTGCCATGGTGCAAAAACCTAACTTCGCCAAAGTTGGGCCCCTATGTTTGCCAGACCTTTGCCCAAGTTGGGCATTCCTCTGGCGTGCTACCTGGGTATACACCAGTTTACTGGGACCCTTACATTCTGGTCAAATGAACACTTGTAGACATCCCGTAGCGACAGGATTTAAAATCATTCATTTGCGCGATTGACATGCGGTGCATTCTATTGCCTTCATACAACATAATTATTTATCCTTGAGTGATAAAATGCCATATTGATTTTAATGCATTGTGACTGCTCATTTCAAAACTCGCTGGGCCATCAAGCCAAATAACAAAGAAAACAAGGCAGAGGTGGGACGTAAGAAGAGCACGGCTTAATTCCGTCAACGAATCGCGACACTGTTCCGGATAACCTAAGATCACCTCAAGCCAGCCGCAGCAAAAATAAAAGTGACACATCGACCTCATATCATTCACCCCTCATCTTCGAAAGCACCACTTGATCCGTCCCCAAAAGTTTTTTTCATCCGTACGATACCACTGCATCTTCATTAGGCTCGTCGCAAGCCTTCATGGTAAGGGCGACCTGCTTTTTTGTGATGAAGCGCCTCTCCTGAGAAAAAATGAATATCAATATCACTAGTCGAAATGGCAGCACACTCCACTAGCATGAGACTCGACATATATCGTGTTCCCAAAGTTTTGTGCGGAGCAATAGTCGGATTCAGG
The DNA here is from genome assembly GCA_013358835.2 of Ixodes persulcatus. Taxonomy (NCBI): domain Eukaryota; kingdom Metazoa; phylum Arthropoda; class Arachnida; order Ixodida; family Ixodidae; genus Ixodes; species Ixodes persulcatus. The sequence goes on from JABSTQ010011037.1 coordinate 142,434, forward strand.
ACGTTGAACACTGCAGCCTTGCTCGTGGATATATTTCATTGGTCGCTTTCACATACTAAAATGTTCGCGAGCAACTTGTTCTTGCCTGAAGTATATGAAAGAAAGCAAACAAGACAAGGAAACGGCCGCGCTGGCACAGCTTACCGCGGGACAGAAGTGGATTCTCTGTTTCAGTACTATTTATGATTGCAGAACAAAACCGCCATATAAGCTAAAAAAAGAAGGTCGCACGTCGTTTCTTTTTTTTTTTAGCCATTCAGCATCTAGCGAAGTCCATAGCGCCATGCCGCAGCACACTTTGCTAGCACAGTTGTCGTTCGCATCTGTCATAGACGAAAACAACGCGTTCTTCTTATGTGGTTTCGGGTTCGGCTGCCCGGGTTCTGTTTCACATCACCGCCGGCAAGAAGAGCCGTGCCTCAAAGGTGGACACCGCAAAGCAGTCTCATCGGCATGAGGAGCTGACGCGATTCCGCCGTCCCGCCGGATACCGGTGGCGGACGAGAAATCTTAGGTCTATAGCCGTTTAATCCAGAGGGCGAAAGTGAACAGGTAGATCGACTGATGTTGCATGGCGGAAAGCAGAGTAGACCACCACTGCGGGTGGTACAAAACAACAAAGGAGAGCAAAGTGACAAAAGTGCAGCGGCGCCATGTTGTTCAGGCTGTTAATAGCCTTTCACTCATTCTGGATCCTCACCACCACATAAGCATGATGCATGGATTTGCTGCTAACTTGATAATTACAAGAAACGTTAAGCTTACCTTTCCAACGCTGGGAAGTCCAGTGTCGCATGCACGTTGCGGCTGCGTTGAAACCAGAGGAGCGGGAGATCGCACGAAATGCTCGCGGAAGAAGTAAACATCACGTGACGGGGAGCTCCGCCTTCGTGACACGTCTTGCTCCGCAAGTTGGGCGTGCCGGTTTCGCGTGCATACCTCTGGTGACTCCCACGGAGGGAGCAAAAGAAAAGTGTTCTTATCTGTTTCTTCGCATTTGGCACATAACGTGACAATTATGTAAAAAATAATCTATTCCTAAAATAAACGCGGCATATGTTATATGTTTTTGCTTGAGGCAGCAGTAAAACGACCTCAAAGAAATTCTGCGAAGTCTCAAAAACACTGACTCCTACCGTCATTACGTATCTGTGCCATTCTGCACGTTTGCGCGTCTTCCGGCGTTTTCCCGTTGTGAAAAAAAATGAAAAACGAGGGTTTTTTTTGTTTTGTTTTTTTCTTTTTTGGGGAGCGCATCTAACTTTAGGTCTAATCAATCGTATCAGCCCTCTGCGTTCTGACGTCCCGCTCACTCTTGTTTCCTCCTCTCTCGCAGTTTCTCAGCGCATAGGACGCGTGTCGTCAATTTTCCTCGCTAGGTTTAGCGATAAACTGCATTCATTTATCGGTTATGTCATGAATTTCACCACTAAATTCAACGGGGTCACTTTGTTGTTTTATATATAGATCGATTCGGACGTCAAGAGACCTATAGGTCACGTGACGCCAATTTTCCAGCTGCATTAAGCACGGAAACTGAATTCGTGTACATGCCACGTGACGTCGAGTCATGGGACGCAAGTTTCCCCGCTGAATTTAGCGAACAAATGCAGGTATGGACGTACGGACAAAGTATTGGTATGAATGGGTTCTGTTAAAAAGCGTATAAAATATTCGTGCTATATTGACGCTCGTGTTACTGAAAAGGAAAAGCGCCAGCTGTCGTTGTACTATTTTCTTATTTCAGTTGTGATTAGAAAAAACCGGACGAAAAACTCCGGTGTTTTTTTTTGTTTTTTTAACTACGCAAACTAAATACTTTTTTCTCTTTTGATATACCAATGGTTTACTTTTTGGGGCATGCTGGTTCTTATTTTTAAATTCAAAATAGCCATTGAAAAAACGTCAAGTAAAGTTAATTCCAATACCAACTTTCAAATTTTCTCACGCAATCCAGTGGAGTGATGTCACATGTTGTTTAACATGCAAGTCTAGCAGTCTAAAAATCAGTCTTTTGGTAGTCTTTTGTGCAAGTATTTTACATACGTTTTGTTGGTGCTGGCTTAACCAGCATTAATTTGACCATATCAAACTCAATGTAACACCCGTCGGAACAAGCTCTGGTGGCCTAATATTGCCTCAGATTTCAACATGTCGCGTAAAGTGTTTAGTGTTGCCAGTATGAATAATGTTCACCTCTCGGACCAAATCTTAAAATTTAATAACTCGGTGAAAGTAAAAATTGTCTTGTAATTTGTTGGAGTACTAGTTCTGATATTTCTATGTACTAGTTCAGATCTCTGAAACCAATTGTGAGGCAGATTAGTGACTATCGAAGTTCCTTTTCAAAGCGAAGGAATCATAAAAACAAATAGGCCTTGGACCGAAAAAGAACATGCTGCTCTGATTGAAAATGTACATGGTGCCCTTCTGCAATACATTCTCGACAATTATGACAATGTGTGAATTAAGAAAATACAGAAGTTGATCCCGCGTAGAAAAGAATGTATATATGCCATGTCCAAGATGATTGTATTTGATTAAATGGTGATTTTTTTAAACTTCGATTTATCACCGCATTCGTACTTAAAATGTTAATTAGATGTTAGTAGCTTATTTGTTCATCGTGGTGGTTGTTCCGCCATCTAATGTGTCAAATAGCCCGATAAACATGCATTCAGCAGGCTCACTTGCCGCAACCTTGTCATTTGTTAAAATTAAAAATTTGCATCGGTTGCACACACAAAAAAAAATAATATCACGCACACTGCGTTGTAAGGCAGTGAGTGACGATCACTGCAACTGCGATGGTGCGCGAATGGCTCAATTCGAGTAAGACGATTTAGAGAACTACGCCAAAACACACAGATGAGCTCATCCATGCCTTGGCTTCTAAAGCGTCGCTATCGAATCATACCTCCCGGTCGTTCTGTTAACATATGAGGGACATCCGCGTTCAGAAGATTCCCTAGGACGACTTTTATTCTAAGCACATGAAGGGAGAAACGGCAGGCACTCTAAGAAATCGCGCCACTTGGCGGCGTAATATCAGCTGCCGTGTCTGACGCTGCGACGTAGCGGCGCTGTATTCGGCCACGTTACAACGTCAATGGCGGTTGCAATGTTTACGCAACTCAACGGGGTGACGCGACGCGAGCCTGGCTCACACGTGTTTCGCGCTTAAAGCCGTGGTCACAGAAGCTACTACATGATACAAAATAACAGTCTGCAGACACTGGCTGAGGTCCTGCTTGTATGACGGTCTCGTTCGATCGCTCACACAAACACTTTCCGCATACATGGTCGAAGCCTGTCTGTAGCAGACATCGTCTGTTTTTGTATGACATATGTACTGAGGGACTGCGACCGAATGGTCGTCAACGATCGCAATACTCCCTGAAGAAGGCACCGAGTCGGTCTAGAAAAACCTAGACTCTTAAATTGAGGGTTGCGTCGGAGGTTGTAACTTAAACATACAAGGCCAGGGGTTTAGAATCACAAACGGTATCGATCGAAGTATAATAATTTTCAGCCATGGATTTATAAGCATGTTTAGTGGCCTTTCTCACCCATGCGTCTTGTCAGCGAGCTCATCTGCGCAGGGGAAATAAGAAAAAAAGTAGTTAACAACGAGGCATAGTGACAGCTCCAAATATATCACTCAAACCCCTCACGTCGTCATAATTTCAATGCTGAAACTAATACCTAAGTGTTTTGCATTTCAATAAACAAGATGTCAGTGTGCTGCACGCTGCGCCATGAAGGCGGTAATTCAACGTCGCAGATATATTGAAGTCACACATGTAACACTAACATTATGGCGTAGGGTCATGCACATTGCGCAAATACTGCGCATAGTAGTACAATATGAAATTTATACGCGCTTGGTAATTAGTTGGGAATATTATGCTTCACATAAACATAAAAGCAAGATCACTGGGACCTTGGAAAATCGGCAGTACATATTTGTTTAAACGGGAATCGACACTGCTCGGGTTTTCTAGGGGTGTGCTTATATTAGAGTTTTGAATTCCAATCGAATATTGATTGTCCGAGCAATTCGATTCAACAAGCTAATTTTTTTATTCGGGTTTTGAAATATTTTGGTACATCGAATACCAGTACCTCACTCCTCACTGACCTGTATTTTATTTTGTCTAAATCTAGCTTGCGTTGAAGAGCTTTCAAAAAATTAAGAAAAAAGATAAACATTTTAACATATGCTTGTTTATTTCTGGAGTTCCTAAATTGAAGCATTCATCACCCTAACTGCTCAGGTACGCTCGCCGTAAACTCCTAAGCCAGGCACGTCGCCATTTTTATTTCAAGCATTTTGCGTCGCCTCGAGCGAGGTCTGTACACTATAAGCCTTCTCTAGGTTTTCAGGTTAATTGCATGCCAAATTATTTGCAAACTAATAACATTAGCGATAATTAATGTTGTGTTTAATACGGAGATAATTTGCAATATACTGTACGTCAACGTTTGCCCGACTTGGGCGTCACTCCGTCATGGTGCCGGTTATGCCGGCGCGGTGTTTGTGTATGCGCATCACTTGTCGCACATCTAGCTTCTGGGCACGCGCACTGCAATACCGGGTGTACACGCTTCTTTATAAACAGCCGTTTTCTGCAACGAAGTACAACATCACTAGATTGGATCAGTTTAGGCCGCCCTCATCCCCCCCCCTCCCCCATATATTGAAAGGTAGTGCAAACCACTCTCAGAAGTGGGAAAAAGAAATTCCTACTTGTCCATGCCATTTTCCTTTAAAAAGTGTATCTTTCCCCTAGCTTCGATTGAACCGGGCGTCACAAGTGACCGTTACCTTCCCATGATTCCGCGCGATTTGGCCGTCTGCTCTGAACTAGTGCCATTTTCATGCAGGGTATGGCGGTGGCTCCGCTGCTTACGGCCCGGTCGCCGGTTGTTTTATTTTTGTACCATGACGTCGGCGGCAACGCAATGCCATCTTGCTGCACTGTGGCTTGTACGAACAGTGTTGCAACTCGAAAGAAGTTTTCTACCGTCCTGACGGGAAAAGATAACCTTGATAGACAACGAAAATGGCTCCACCGGATCGGTAGGAAAAGTTTCGACTGCCTCCGAGGGAGATGTGTGTACGAGATGGGTAGATAAAGACACGAGGCGCGTGATTAGAACACGTCACATATTACTCTACGCATGTGCACAGTTACAAGTAGTTTTCAATGTTAATAAAATGTGTACGAAGTAAGCCAAGCTGTAGGTTTGGCAAAATGACTGGTAACACACAAGCAAAAATACAGAAAAGTCATTTGTTTGTACGCGTTGTGCTGTCTTTTATTAGCCTAACTCGAGTTATGCCGAGTCTGCAAATTCCCTTCGTTCAAGGTACTATACTCCATATTATGAGATGTTGCGCAGCAGATTCAAAAGCGGAGGCGCAGGTGCGTGGCTTTGAGATTTTCTTTTCATTTTCAGAAGCACTCGCGAAAGAAAAGCACATTTGAACGCGATGTGCCCGCGCCGATGCCTTGGTTTTTTCGGCCCACAACTCCCGAAAAATAGTACACTGGTAGCAAGTCCCATGTATTTGGTGAATATTTGGGGTAAAAAACACGCTATTTACAGAAATTACCATATATTTACACGTTTAATAACGAATAATTCGTTCAAAAATCGTGCGAGGTCGTAAAAAATGTCTTTTGGTTAGGTCATACACGCATAACCGTGTAGTCGACCTCGAAAACACGCATCACCCTCGGCGACGACCGCAGCATTGCCGGCTATCGAAGCACCGGAATGCTTGGGTACACACCTAGAAAGGACCGTGGAGAGAAATGCCGCGGAAAGAAACATGTCTCGGAGACAGATATGCACAAAAAGCAATTACGCCATGTCGCGGGAAAAGGCGAAGTTCGCGATTCCCGTGTTAGCTGCTATTGATTCGGTCGATGGCAATGCGGCTTCCCTCATTGCGTCAATGTTGGTATTTATTTTAGGGATCTTGATAATTGTTTCTTACACACCCTAAATAAAGTTATGGGTCTAATTATTCGTTCGAAACAGTTAAATGGATATAGGAAGCGTACCCTCGATCTGAACACGTGACATTGCAGTTGGTTTCATTTTGGCTTCAACCCTTCAACTGCAAGCGAAGGTGCCGCCCGTGCCGCCGCTTCCAAATGCACCCTCCTCAGAATTTACGGCGCTCCGTAGTGGCCGCCTTATTAAAACTTTATATCAGTGTTGCTGCATATGTAGGTCATCTTTAAGTTAGAGCTGGGAGAGAAAATGTGGCCACGGCGCAACGCCGATGTACGCTGGAAGCTAGAGCCGGTTTGCTATCGTTGTTTCTGTTTGGTTGGAAAAAATCTGGCAACAACGCACGTTTAACAAGGCGCCGGTATTGTTTTGGTTGGACGGGAATGGGGGAAGCTCCTCGATTTGCGAGCACATGTAGCGAAGACGTGACCGGAGAAGTACCCCTGTGGTGTTCCCGGTAGACGGAAAGTATTATTCGTAATCGTCGTGTGTGCTTGGAAAGCGAAGGGAGTCACAGAGTTCACGAATGCGCAACCACAAGCCAAGGTTCACGACGGCACTGTGTTGACTTCGTTGATCTCGTTCTGTTTGGCGCAACACGGCGATGCGAAAAAGAGCTGAAACGTTCGTAGTGTGTGGTGCGGCGCTTGGAGGTAGAAAGCCACAATAACACGGAGCGCAAATTGGTTGTTGTGGGGTTGAGGTTCAACGGGCTCAGCCTCGTCGTCGTCAGCTGATCCGGTCCAGCTGGTCCAGGAGGACGCAGCGAGCGTTTTAAAAAGTAAATCTTCCTTCGTTCCATTTTAAAATGTGCACTCTAAAAAAAGCCCGTGCATCCACTTTCCCGCACAAAACTCGGAGAGCCAATCGCCGCACCTTACGGAGGCAGCTCAGGGAATGACGACGCCGAAACATATGTTTAGACCAAAAAACACAGTCTGAGTTGTGACATTAAGCATTGCAAAACGTCACGCTTGCATTACTTGATGTCACAACTCAGACTGCGTTTTTTGGTATAAACACATGTTTCGGCGTTGTCATTCGCTGAGCTGCCTCCGTAAGTTGCTGTGATTGGCTCTCCGAGTGTTGTGCGGAAAAGTGGACGCACGGGCTTTCTTTAGAGCGTGGAAGATTCCCGACGCATACCGTGAGTAAAAGGCTGTGGGCGTTTTCATCAAACTTACGTCACTTTAATTTAACAATGGACTCCGGATTGTTGTCCTAAATCTGCCGTTTTTATGCTTCGTGTTGTTGGACTGCATTTGCACAGCGACGTGTTTGCACAGCGACGCACACCGCTCGAGTAGGTGATTCGGTGCTGCAAACGACCGGTTATGCAGAATTTCAGGGAAGCTTAAGTCACCACCGATATTTTCCTGTAAATCTCGTGTGAATTTGTTTCGCTCATCGTGCGGTGTGAATAAATTGGGGCAAGATTTTCTACCTGCCCACAGATGCATGAACTCAGACCAGTTTTTACGTAGTGAACATAGTGTTTTTTTAATTTTGGGAAGAGGCGTTGGTGCATTTATTATGGTACAATCGCTTGAGAGTTGAGAAATTAGGGAGAGCGAGCAAGCTTTCCCAACTTTGTCTCTTTTCTCTCTGGAATCGCCCTTAGCTTCAAGTTTCAGTTTCAGGAGACATACCTACTAGCAGGTACCAACTGTTCTAAAGCAGGTAAAAGACAGGGGAAGTCAGGACGGTGCGAACTCCGTGTTTCGCGCTTTTCGCAAGGTGACTGGATAAATACTTTTGCGAGGTATGCGGAATATGCAAGCGATTTTGTTATGCCCGTCGTTTTGCGTCTCCAGCAAAAAGAAAATGATGATCTACAAAGGCAGAATCACAAGCCAAGACTTACGATAACAGTGCGTTAGCTTCGGTGGTCCGTGCAGTTTTATTTTACCCTGCTCTCTGCAACACCGTGTCATGACGAAGAGCTGGAACGATCATGGGTTCTACTGGGATACCGATTGACAGAAACCCGCATCACCCGCATCGGCACAGAGTGCACTTGGGCTGTTGATGCTCAAGCCTTTCATCCGCGGCTTGTCGCCAGCTGATCTTGCTGCTCGACGGTGATGAAGCGGCGAGAGTGACCTCTAAAGTAAATGTAAATTCTCGTTTATCCAGTTATCTGGTGTCAAAGTGTGGAAGATGTCGAACGTGTACTGAGGGCGGGAACTACATGCGTTTTGCCTTGCTTTTATAACCGCAACCAGAGCAGCGAGATAACTGCCTTGCGTACTCCAAAATGACGGAAGCAATAAGTTTCAACAGGTCGAGTACGTCACCGGGGATGTAGGCGAGGCGGTGCGCACTGTTTAAACGCTTGCAGTATCCACGAGTGGTACCAGGAAAATGACGTGAACAGAGAAGGAGCTCGCGATTCAGCATAATGCAGTGCCACGGGCCCGTGAATTTTCAAAGTTCGGGATAATAACGGAATAAAAAAAAAACGCATCAGCGCCACGTTAGTGATTACGAATAACACCGGCCACAAACTCCCAAGCCCCACCGCTCCACTCGACACCGACACGACATACGACAGCAAACTGCATCAAAATGCCCCAAAAGTGAAGGCGTCTTCTCCCGTACGCCTACTGCAACTAGCGGAGGTGAAGTGTTGGGCGGATGTCCTTCACAAGAATATATAAAAATGCTTTGCGCAAGAATAATTTTCATTGATTATTGAATACATAATGATAAAATCCCAATAATTTGCTTTTCTATCAGATTCAAGCTAGTCGGACAGCTCATTACACTGGTCGAACATGAAAATAACATAAATTTAAACTTTTTCATGGCCGGTTTAAGATTTATTGTTAACACATCGTTGTTTTTTGCAACGGACTAACATTATAGATTTTGCCTCCATACTTTTAAAGGCAAGCAGTTCTTACATACGGCTGTTCATTGTGCCGTGTTTTGTGTCTTCTTCTAAAAATCATAACGGTCAGCGACCAAAGAGCTCACCCGTACATGTGAACCTTATATACGCCGCGGGGAGAAAAGGACGTTGGGTAGGAATTGTTGGGCGCAGTGTCGTTGTTGTGTTTGTGTATATGTCGTGTCGGTACTGTGTAATACGTGCTACCGTGTTGTCTGCGATGTAGGTTGCCGTGTGCTCGTGATCGTTCTCGGCGTATAAACAAGCTCCTCCCTCGAAGCGTATGAACAGACTCCTCCTGTTCATAAGCTTCGCTTTTTTTTTTCGCAGGCTCCTAGAAATCTCACTAGGTGGCGCAAGTTACCGCTGGATTCCAAATAGTTTGCTCGAGTCATTTATCCATGTAAGTTCGGCTTTCGTTTTTCTGTCTAGCGGTTCCGTGGTTCCGTCGTAGCCATAGAGTTATGGTCGTAGCTACCGACGCAACCGACCGCCGACGACGCACGTAGGTACCTTTGCATGTAGCTACGTCTGCGGCTTGGATACTGTTTACTGTGTATAAAAGACATCGAACGAGAACAAACGCGCCCTGTGTGCTTTCAATTCGGCTGAAAGGCGCGCAGCTCACTGGGCTCGTCTCTCGCCTGTTCTCGGCTGCTGGTCGCCATGTTTCGGAAGGAACACGCTGAAGTGTGTTTCGCGGAAGGCAGACACGGTGTAGCGTGTTAAGTTTACATGGCGCCTCGTGTGTAGACGAACAACACACATGGCTGCGTGTGAAACGAACACGTCTTGGCGTGTCCGCTATGGGACAACGGTTTACACGTCTGGGCGTGTTATTTTTGCTTTGTATAAGAAGTTTTAGTAGGGCGTACGACAAGGATTGCAGACCTTGCGGGGGTGTGCTCATACCGGGGTCAAAGCGGCCGCATGAGCTCAATCCAGCAACGCTGTCTTTGCCTATGATCCACTAAAACTGCCTTTTAAACACTTAAAGATGTGCATTATATCGTGTACCTGCTCTCAGCACTTGCAAGCTATTGCACTATAATTTTGCAGTGCATGTCGATAATCCAAAATACTTTAAACTACACTAGCATTTCTTTTTAAATTGTCTGCGTTCAGCGGAAGTATAGGAAGCTTGTCTTCACACTAAAATCATTCCAGCTCTGCTCGCCCCCATTGAAAATAACCCATCAGCCTTGATGTGTTATGGGACCCTGTTAGCCCTTCAAACCCTTTAGACCCGTCAGCCCTTTAGACCCATCAACCCTTTAGACCCGTCGACCCTTTAGACCCGTCAACCCCTTAGACCCATAAACCCTTTAGACCCAACAACCTTTTAGATCCATCAACCGTTTAGACCCATTAGCCCCTCAGAAATTGAATTCTATATACTCCGATTCATAATTAGTGTACAACACTGTCAAGGCTACTGACACGCGCATGTGACTTCATCAAGTGCAAAGGCAAAGGTACGCATCCCAGTCATCTCTTTGGTCGTCAAACGACGGCATTAGCTTATGGAGACTGAGTTACTGTGCCGCAGTACCTCCTTGGTGTCCTTCACCACCACCTGCACCATGCCTGTCACTTGCCGACCCCTCGGCCTCAATCACCCAAAGCTTAAGCTGGAGCGTTCTCTCCGTTCTTTCCTCCAGTTCCGCGTTCTCTGAGAGCTTCTCGTTCGGCCACTCTGTCCTGTCTTTGCCGAGCTCGTTCCTGATCAAACCATGTTCGTACTTCTGTTCCTGTCGCGGACGCCAGTTATTGTCAGGTTCTTTATGGTTAAAAGAAAGGAAACTGAGAGGGCCGTCTGATTTTTGTTATCAAAGAAATATATTTGCACCCAGTTGTTCTACTTTCTGGATCCCCGCAAAGAAAAAAAAAAGAAAACTTATGAGCAGATAAATAATAGAAAAGGGCGTTCATCCAAAGTTCGACTTGCCAAGGTTGGCACTGGTTTACGATGGTGGTAGAAGCCGGTCGCGTTTGGTTCCAGTTGCCGGCGTACCGATGGTGACAAGTCAACCGGTTGTTGGGATGGCTTTGCCGGTTCGCTCTTGAGCCAGGCTTGCCGTTCAGAGTTGACGGTGAGGACAGGTCGGCAGGCTTATTATGGATGACAGCTTTGCCGGCGTATTCCGGAGCCAAGCCTTTCCGAATGCGTCCGCTTTCGCCCTGAATCTCCCTCGTTCCCCTCAAATTCCTTTTCTTTTCTCCCCTTTTATTCTTGTCTACTTTCATTTTCTTCCTCTTTTTGTCGCTGTATAGATCACATTATTACAACACGCAGTCATAATTTTTGCCTCGTATTTTAAGCACTAAAAAGTTGAATTAGAAATTGCATACAAATACAACTGGCAGGCTACAGTTTTTATTAAGGCCGGTGCAGACACTTGCGTTTGAGTGCGTTTGTCTGCGTTGCGTCGAGAACCGAATGCGAGTCACCGGCACATCTGTGCTTCGTATGATGCGTGGAATCCAATTCGAGGAATCATCTTGGCACGCGATATAAGCAGCAGGGATGTGCTGGTTTCTCACAGCCGCAACGCAGTAAAACGAAGTCAAGCGCAACTGTCTGAACCAGGCTTTACTTCAACAAACTTCAGTGAGTGGCTTGTAATTGTTTGACGGGTGTGTTTGAAGACCCCACAGACATTTAAAAAAAAACCTCTTAGAACTTTCTAATGGGCATTTCAAACCCTTTAAGAAAGATTCTGATGTGGCCCAGGACGCATCAAGGAATCTTAAAGGGTCCTTCAAACCTGTTAAGAAATCTTTGAAGTCCCCCTTAGACCTTTCTAAAGGTTTCGACGGGCCCTTTAGACTTTCTTAAAGGGTACGTCAAACCCATCAAAACGTTTTGATGGGCCCTTTAGACTGCCTTGAGGGGTACCTCAAACTCGTTAAAAATTCTTGAAGGCCCCCTCAAAGCTTTTAAAAAGTTTTGAAGGGCCCTTTGGACGTTTACCGATCGAGACGTCTTCCCGCACTTCAGAAGAATCAGAATTTCAAGAAAGGTGCCCAAACGCTCGTTTCCTCGTATTAAAAAAAAAACAAAAAAAAACGGTCTAGCTGAAAAAAAAAACATTATCAAGTCTACCATGTGCAATATGTTTTTGCATTGCAATTTTTTTTCCTTTTCTCCAGAGAATTCTTTTTAATCCAGTTAGACTTGCTCCTCCGCCGTTTTTTTTTTTTTTGGGGGGGGGGATGGTTGTTATTTTAAAAATTATGTTGTGGGCCTTTTCAGATAAGATCGAACAACCATGTTCGGTGACCATTTTTAATTTTGATGAAATAAATATGTTGTGCTGGCTTTATGCCCAGAAGAATAAAACCAATCCTTGTTTTCGGAAAAAAAAATTTTGTCTTTGCGAAAAAAAATTGTAAGCGCCCCCTAGTCACATGCGCGTTTTGCGTATCGCGCGATGTTGACATTTCGAGCGGCTTCCTCCAAAAAACTGTTTTGGCTACGGGTCTTAAAATACTCACAAACAAAATAGGCATAGAAAGGATTGACAAAAAGTATTAATCACCGAGTATTAATATAGTTATTATGAGAAAAAAAATCTCAAACACGGCACATTGCACAATAACGCTCTGGATTCAAGAATATTTTTCTCCGTATCTATAAAGGCTAAGGACTTCAAACTTTGCCAGTGTGTTGCCCTGTATATAGTTCATCTTTGTGTGAGATATTGTTGTCATGGTTAGCGGGAGAAATTTACAAGAATTGCTCACACCTGGACATTTAACTAAAAATGCATTATTTTGAAAATCATAAAAAAAAAGCCATCTTTAATTTTCTTTAAACTCTCTGAAATTAACGTTTATAACCTGTACTGACAGAGTCTGAAAAAACATGATGCAATATTTGTGTTGCTTTTAAGTTATAAAGCGAGAAACATGGCCAAATTGACGCTAACGCGGTTGCCATGAATGGTGCGTGCACTTACTCGTTTTTCACAATTTCATGTTGATTAAAACATGTAGACATGCTACAGGGAGGTCAGAAAAAGACAAATTGATAGCACGGAGGTGGACGTTAGTTTTGAAGTGAAAATTCCTAATACATTTTCGTACAACCGTCCCAAAAATATACATGGGCCGGAGCGGTCGAGGTGCGCTACCCTTTAACATGCTTCGCGGTTCCTGTTTCAACAGCCGGCGTATAGCGTCTCCGTCTACGTGACGTAAAGGAAGCAACCGGAACGACTTTGCAAACAATTCAGCCTACAACCTTGGCGGTAATATGATAGAGGAAGTAGGGCGCGGCAGAACCTGAACCTGCGCCGCGTGTGAGCGCTAACAGATCCGCCGCCGTGGAGGGCCACACAACGGGTAGAAAATAAAGAGACATAGAAAAGAGGAAAAAATAATTGCGATTGAATTAGATTGTCTGTAACTTAATTTATAAGACAACGGTTTGGAGAATCGTGAAATCCAATTCGGGTATGCCCATGTGACCTTGGTAAGTAGTGGTGCAACAAGCCACTTTAAGAACAAGTACCAATTGCACGAGCTGCAAAGCCACAAATACACGTGAGCGAGGTGTATTTTTTCCGCAGCTTGACATGGCAAGAGTGCCTGTGATTGAATTGAGGTCGTGTCAAGCACCAGACAACGCTGTAGAGCCTCCGACGGCCCACCAAGTCGGTGATCAAGTCGGCGTCAGAGATGGCTCCCCACTGAACACTAAACTGCCGAACGTGAAACTAATCCACGTCCCGAAACCTGACGTCAAAGCGCTCAGGGACATGACACATAGGACTGGGACTCTTTTTCCATTGTGCGTGGAATTCAGTCTTGTCACTTGTGGCAGTGTACGCGGTCCGACACTTCGCAACCGCAGCTGTTTTAGCAAGAACAGTAGCCGCTGAAAATATATATCTTTAAAAGTAAAGTCTATGGCTGCGAAAAGCAGATCGAGGTCGCGAGCTTGCGGTGACACTGAGAAGAAACGAACAGTGATTGCTACAGGCAAGTCGGGAAACAATGTTCCTTTCGGAGTGCCAGTAGAGTGCCATGACCGACTCAGGTCAGCTTCCGGTAGAAGGAATTCACGCGACAAGCTCCGAATGTGCGCACAGGATCTTTATTAATTAAACTAGTTTCAATTGTACCACTTTAAACATCTGTTCCTTCTTATAACTATTGAAACGTCAGCAGCCCAGCCTCCCCACGAGGGGTAGGCTCCGAAATTCACTGATCCGAGAAATCTGTATTTAAATTGTTGACTTGTGCTTCAAACTCTCGTGTAATCTTTTGTATGAATTCTAATTTTTCACGAATTCCCGTCACAGTGCTTTCTCTTAACAGACGTCCTAAATTTTTCGACCCCTTGCTTGCCCTTGTTTGAAATTGGCAACGTTCTATCTTTTTCCACTCCAGTTACGTCGATTGTGTATATTTAAAACCCTGTGAAGTAAAAAAAAAAACAAACAAAAAAAATCATTGCAAACCATTTTTGAAGAGCCTGATGGGACAGATTATGAGCCTTGATCTGTGAAAAATAAAAGAAAAATTGCGATGGCCTTTATTTTAAACTGAGTTTCCACTTATTGCAAAATCGGTAACCTGTCCAAATTTCAGTTTATTTACTTTAGAAAGGTTATCGTTTTTAATTTCAATGACAATTTATGCAAATATAGAACATACTCGTTTAAAAGGTTTAAAAAAATTTGAATTTCCAGTCTTTTAAGATCCGAATCGATAAAGCTATAAATTGCTTTGTAATCGATAATACGATAATACAAGTTTACCTCCTTTTATTTTATGTAGAGTCTCTGCACAAAGAATATTAAATCTAAGAGACAACAGTTTTCTTTAATAAATATCCAAGAAGACGGTTTCATGAAAGTCGCAAAAACGAGAGCGTATACCGACAGCGACTTCGTGATTTTTTTTTTTCCTCAAGAGAAATTTTATGTTTCGCAGAAAAAGTTTGAATATGTTTTTGCGTTTGCACAACAAGTAAAACATACATCATTTGCTAAAAATAATAAAAAAATGTCGACCGGACATGGTCGTTCGATCCTATCTGAAAACGCCCAATACAGATAATCTCAGGCAATCGGAATTTTTTTTGCTTTTAGGTATCTTTTTCTTTTCTCTTTTTTCTACGCGTTGTTTGCGCTTTCCAGTGCGGCGGATCTATTGGCGCTTACAGGCGGCGCAGGTTCAGTTTCTGCGGCGCCTTACCTCCTATATCATGTTATCGCCAAGGTTGTTGGCTGATCTGTTTGCAAAGTCGCTCCGGTTGCTTCCTTTACGTCGCGCAGACGAGGATGCTATTCGCGACTCCAATTCACTATAGGTGGCGCCACTCTTTTTTCAAAATGGCGGGTTTAGTGAGGGTCGGAGATGCGTGCCGCTGCTGAGACGGTCTAGAGTGCTGGCTTCACTGAGCGATACAAATTATTTCTAGTAACACTAGGAGGCTAGGGTGTTATGAGCGCAGGTCACCTCTTTATGCCGACAACAAAAACCGCATTTAGCGTAATATTTAAGCCAGGAGGTACGTTTTCATTCCGGAGCGAAACCGAAAATAACCTTGATTTTGCATTTAATTTCTCGGTATAGCTCTTAATTTCAGATTTTTTCATGACTAAAAGTGTGTCTCACAGCGTAATCATTTAGTTAAAGAAGTTGTTCGCGGAAACTTTTGTCTCTTTAAAGACAGGATCTTTGATACACCTTAGAGGTAACATAGAATATTATCATTTGTTAAAAAATATCGTAGCGGATATTTGTGCGTTCTTTGTGCCTTTTCTCGCTCAGATAATTGTCAAATGAAATAATGAACTGCGGGCCTTTCAATGGCTTTTGGGGTATTTAGATGATTAATCTGTTCTCATTAGAAAAATTCAAAGACGGAATCCAAGTCAGGCAGCTGAAGTGTGCGTGTTTTTAAAGCAACGCGTGACGCATACGAGTTTATATTGCATCCAGTGTTTGATTGTTTGTCTATCTTGATAACAATGTCAGAGGTTTTTATACGCTAAAAGGAAAACAAAATGATATCTTTCAGGAAAGACTAATATGGTTAATGGCGTAATTTTGTGATCGTGGTGTTAATTGGGGGCATACATTGCCGCGATTTGCATTAATAATAATATAAATATTAAACGTAAGAGATTTTAATACGCCATTTTTCAAACTCTAAAATAATTAGTTGCTTATGAATGATTTAATTTCAGACGCGCGAACAATTATCTAGAGTGTGCTAATTATCATCACTGGTGCGAATTGCAGCATTTTCAATTAACAATTGATAAAATAAACTCTAATATCAATAACAACATTCTGGCTAATGTGAGAAATTCATTTAAAATTTGATAATTTGAGGGTGCTATCAAAGTGGCGACTTTTGACAATCGGCAAAACTTCTGAAGTCGCCACCAATATCCTTCCAACCAAATCCTCCCCCCAGCAAAAAAAAAAAATGAAAAATAATTATTACTTTTTTTAAACATTTATTTACTTTTGTATTTTCTCGCCGTCGTTTTGCCCATCTCAGCCTTTTTAGTTCGAAGGAACGCCTACCTGCTTGCGCGTCTGCTCATTGCAGCACGTTCCGTTGGCGTTGGAAGCCGGTGGAACAGTAGCGAGTTTTAGTATTGCGTATACGAGCGAACGCAAGCGCTGTGTGTTTGCGTTAGCTTTACGTGTTCCACACTGCGCGTGCGCGGAGCCCGAAATTGCGGTTTCAAATGGCGCATGGCGATGAGGCGCACGCACAACGTGGGGCATGCAACTCTAACGCAAACGCACACCGCTTGCGTTTGCTTCTATAGGCAATACTAAAACTCTCTAATAAGGTAGAATCTCATACCGGCTGCAGCCACACGTTGGGTCAGCGAAGAGTGTTTTTTGCATTCGGAAATGACATTTCGCGAGCCAATATCGCGAGCAGTTCCGCCGCGCCCGCTGAGCAGGAGAATCGGGGGACCCTCACTAGAGCGCTTCCCGTTTCCGCCGCGGGAAGGCGAGCGTCGAGCTTGAGACGCGAATACGCCGGCTGTTGAAACAGGCACCGCGAAGCACGTTACAGGGTGGCGCACCTCGATCGCTCCGGCCCATGGGCATTTTCGGGTCGGTTGTACGAAAATGTATTAGAAATTTTCCCTTCAAAACTACCGTCCACCTCTGTGCTGTCAGTTCGTCTTTTCCTCACCACACTGTAGCATTTTTACACGTTTTAATAAAAATGAAATTGTGAAGAGCGTATATGTGCACGCACCATGTATGGCAACCGCGTTAGCGTCAATTTGGCCATGCTTCTCGCTTTATAACTTAAAAGCAACACAAATATTGCAGCATGTTTTTGCAGACTCTGTTAGTACATGTTATAAACGCTAATTTCAGAGAGTTTAAAGAAAATTAAAGATGGCCTTTTTTTAAAAATGATTTTCAAAATAATGCATTTTTAGTTAAATGCCCCCGTGTGAGCAATTCTCGTAAATTTCTCCAGCTAACCAGGACAACAATCTTTTACGCAAACATGAACTATATACAGGGCAACACACTGGCAAAGTTTGAAGTCCTTAGCTTTTATAGATACGGAGAAAAATATTCCTGAATCCAGAGCGTTATTGCGCAATGTGCCGTGTTTGCGATTTTTTTGCCAAAATAACTACCCTAATACTCGGTGATTAATACTTTTTGTCAATCCTTCGTATGTCTAATCTGTTAGTGAGTTTTTGAAGACCCGTAGCCAAGAACAGTTTTTTTGGGGAAGCCGCACGAAATGTCAACATCGCGCGATACGCAAAACGCGCATTTGACTGAGGGGGTGCTTACAATTTTTTTTCGCAAAGACAAAATTCTTTTTCCGAAGACAAGAATTGGTTTTATTCTTCTGGGCATAAAGCCAGCACAATATATTTATTTCATCAAAATTAAAAATGGTCACCGGACATGGTTGTTCGATCTTCCTGAAAACGCCCTAGTGTCACTTATTCTAAGTAATTCTCCAATGCTTTTTTTTCGCACCCAAAGTCTGTGAAATTTTAACAAAATACGGAGGGGGTCGATGCTTGCGAAAGAACTTGAAAACGACACTCCTGCGAGACTTAAAGCGGCTTTCAACGTTCGACCGTTCACGGCAGACCTTTCTATTCAAGTATCCACCCGTAAACACTTGTAGTCCTATGTAAAGTCGAATTAATAAATCCCATTTAGTCATTTGCTGGCTCTATGCTCGGGGAGAAGTTTTGAAGGTAGTAGAGCACGAACAAAAAACACGTTTGGGTGCCTCAATATTCTGACATGTAAAATGGGCCATGCAGCAATTTTTGTATGTGTTAGTAAACACCGCTAAGGACTTAGTCCTGACTTTGGTAGCGTGCAAAATTATCGATTCGTTTTCCTCTCCGCACAATTGCAGACGCATAAACAATGAAATAAAAAATAGGCTTCCCCTCCTCAACTCGCAATTACAAAACGTGGCCATGGGATCTGACGCTATTTATATACCGCCAGTGTTCATCATATGCATGCACAAGGGTTGGCAAAGCATGAAGTATGGACTAAGTTTGGAATTGTTAGAGTAAGGCTTTGTCATCTTTGGATGAATATGAGCCATTACAAAAGGTTCGGCGACTTTGATTGTGATGAACCCAAGCACTCGACTCGGGCTCATGACAACCGAGTACGTCACCCTGTCACGTGAATTGCGATGCGAAGTCATGATGTCATGTGACGTCACGATGTAAACAATGCTAATGAATTCAGTACGGTCTGGCAGGCATAGGCTCGTGCCTACCCGCGCCTTGCTTTCCCTCGTACGAAACTGGCGGCGAGGGAAAACTCGGCTGTAGGCGCGTTTAAATCTGGAGGCAGCAAGAGGCGAAGCCGCGACCAGCGCTACACTGCGGCGTCGGTCGCCGGGACGCCAGTCGCCCAGAGCCGACGGTGCTTGAAGAAAAATATTTGTGTGCGTGTGTTCGTTTTCCAGAAACAGCAAGTCGCCTGTTTTTTTTTTTTTATGTCCTTCTGCTGTTTTAATCGTCTTTCGCCTGGCACTCGCTGTTTTTCTTTTCTTCAACTCAGTCGTTCGAGCAAGTCGCTCGGGCGTGTGGTGTGAGTATTGACCAACACGCGGTGCGGCTGTGCTTACCAACACCACCGGAAGGCCGCACATGCAGCTATGTGGGCTCAAACGGCCAGGCTCTCCGTGTTTTCTCCCTTGCGTTGTGCGGCGTGCGGTCGCTGTTGACATTGTATAGAGGCTTGCAACTTTATTTGTGTGCCGTATCTCTGCCAACGTATGTCGTTCGTTATGCCCGACTTTTTGAGCTCTCTGCCCGATCCTGAATGGTGGCGGTATCGTGAAAATCTGTGCGTTGACGGCCTTAGCTTCGACGATCCGTACGCCGTAAACAAGGCCTGCTGGAGTTCTGACGTGAAGTTGCTGCCACTGACGTAGATAGCTCACATCATCGTTTATTCAGTTTTTTCTCGAAGCCAGTTCACAGCCGACACGGCGCAGGTGTACATGTCTTATCGAGGCCTAAGATTACTTCGAGCCGGTTTCCACTCTGCCGGCGGGATCAGCAGACTGTGGGTCTGCGAAAATGTATTTATGAATTGATTAAATACATACAGCGTCCTCCAAATCGAGTTATGACTTTGTTTTTTTTTCCCTCATAACCATAAGGCAGGACAGGCGGTAACGCTTTGTCCTTTTTGCCGCCTATCTCATTCTGCTTGGTATCACGGTTTTAGCGAGCCGCCTACGAGTACTTGGCCGCTGCCTTTTGTGCGAACACCGTGGGAGCAAAATTTAGGTGGTCTAGATCAGACGACGGTTTCACTGGACATGTGCAAACCTCGGGACGTATATTGAAATTGAAGCCACATGGCCTTCAGGAAAGTGCTCGCCGCACAAATGGTCGTTCTCGCGAGGCGACCATTCTTTCTGATCCACCTATATTATCAACCTTCTGTGCCTTTCAAAGTCAGGCGGGAACTTGTGGAAACTCCCTCCGCTACTTCTGTTGTACCTTTCGGTACCATTCACGTCTACACAGCTTTGCCACATGTTGAAATGCTATGACGCCCATGAAAAACGTGCGCCCTGCTGCCCACACCACACGGCTCTGGCTAGAGTATCTGCATAGGCTCTGCTCGCAGAGCCAGAGTATCGCCTTCCTTTTCCTTTGCCGCCAACTCCGTATTGGCGAAGAAGCGGTCACGTGCGTTGATCTGAATCCGATTTTCATGCGAGAAAGGAACCTTGCAGGCGCCAAGTTTCGGGCGGAGCAAATTTTTTGCTTTTTGTCCACGAAATATACACCCTACACTAAAATAGAACGAACTGGGAGATTGCTTGACCATCCAACATTATGTGTCGCCAGTGGATACAGTATAATGGCGTTGTTTTATAACATGAGCAATGTTTTAAAACATGTTTTCAAAGTCTGAGAAGCAGTCGACAGGGAGGACGATCGCGTCGTAGATCGCGTAGCTCGCGTAGGCGGCGCTCGCGGAGTGATACGCGAGTGGCACATCCGGACATTAAGGACCAGACAACAACGGGTTGCTATGGCTTACGAAAGGACGATGATATTGTTGGCTACTTACTATATTCTACCGAAAGCATACACAGAAACAGCTAGGAGACAAAAGACAGGACGGCGGTGCACGCACGGCGTGCCGCCACACTATATAGTTTCTGATCCGCACGCCGCAGCACGCCGCGTCACAGCTACGCCATCCGCGCATCCGGGGCTCTTGTAGAAGCGACGGTCGCTTCTCGCAGTGCGGCCTTGGATCCAACACGACCGCCCTGGAAGCACCAATGGGCGCGTTAAGTCCGTGCACCGGAGCGCAAGAGTTTGGCGCTCGTTGCACTAAACGGAGAGGAGTGCCACCGGAGACTGACACTCGAGCGCGCTCTTCGTGCACCGAGAGTTTTCGGAGCGCGAGTGACTCCTTCGCGCTCCGTGACGTCACGTAAACAAACAAGATGGCTGCGCTGCTTTTGAGATCGTCGAGACGAAAGGCGTAGCCGGACCGCTGCCCCTTTTCAGTTGATTAGTGCTTAATCCAGCAGGTAAACACGATTTGATTTGAAAGCCAAAGACAGATGAGCGTTCCGAAAAAGGGTTGTTCGTGCATCTCACCCGAAAAAGAAATTCATCTATCAAACAGTAGGGTGGCGATAGCAGAGCGACAGAGAAGTTGTCGAGATGAGGAGACATTCGGACCGCTCTGTCTTTTTTATAATGCCTAGCCCAGCGAATAAAGATACTTCGATTTGAAAGCCGAAACATCAGTGAGCGTCGAGGAAAAGGTTTGTTCGTGCGTCTTGCCTGACAACGAATTGATCTGTCGAACGAGCGTGCGATAGCTCGGCGACAAAAAGGTTGTGATGAAAAGACAGTCAGATCACTGCTTCGCTTAGAAAGCTTAGCCCAGCCGCAGAAACTAAAGGTACTTAGACTGGAAAGCCGAAACACCAGTTAGTGTTGCGGGAAAGGTTTGTTCATCCATAACGCCTAAAAACGAATTGACGTTGTATCGTACGATGGTGTGCCGGTATCGGCGTAGCTTCCATCTCGCTGCGCGACGGAACTGATGAAACCAGGTAATCTCTGACAAATTTGAGGGTTTCCTGCGTCGACGAGTTGGTTCAAGAGTGTTTTCTTTAATTTATATCTGAGCAGCATGCATGGTCAATAAATAGATCGGCCAAGGCAACCTTCCACACATGTGCGCGAAGCGAGTCTTTAAATCTTTCACAAATATTAAAACGTTCGTAGAAACTTCATAACGTAGCCGTCTCTTTTACTTTAGACTCTGCCGCTCCACACGGGCCTAATCATTTGTCTTCGAAATATTTTTGGCTTCTGCCACCCGTATCCACGGTCGGAAGGAGCTCGTGTGGCCCGTCGGTAGTTTCTGGCCGTGTTCCAAAACTTACTCGATCTAACTCTAGGGTAAAGGTGGTTATCGAAAACCTACCCGCGTCCGGCGTTCCTCTATTTTTGTTGTCACGCGACATAATCCGCCTGGGTAACTCGGATCCATTCGAGTAGGTTTGGAACGCAGCCTCTTTGCGTCGCGCTCCTGCACGCTATGCGTCGTTTAGTTGCTGCGCTCAGAGTATGAAACTCGGAGCGTCGGAGTAGGAGTAAAGGAGCGCCGACTTAACGCGCCCAATGCGATACTTCACTCCGCAAGCGGAGCATATACAGTTACTCTATAGCTCCAGCGTGATTGCAGTGCTGCCGCAGCTCTGTGGCTTCAAGCCCGCGTGTCGGTATATAGTTGGCCGTACCAATATGAATCAGCTCCCCCGCAGGGGGCACCTGTGAAAGCAGTTGTTTGGTGAGTGGCGTCACCACGGACCCCGAGCCATGCGGGTGCGCCCGCCCATGTCTGGCTGTGCATGCGTGGCTTTCCCGCGTCCGGGGAAAAGGGCATCCTGGTGGTTGAGCCGAACCCAAGGTAGGGTTGGACCCTTCCGGGCCCCCCGGGTGAGACAATACACCACTTCGGCCCCCGCTTCTCGTAGACGGGAGTCCTGGTAAGGCTCGGCCAGGATGATTCAGTCTAGTCGCCTTTTCTTCTACTATCCCCTCCAATCTTTTACCTTCACCTTTCCTGCTTCTTTTTCTTCTCTCTCATTTCTCTTATTCCCATTTTCACCCCTCTTTGGCGGCAAGGGCTAACCTTGGGTGGCAATAGACCTCTGTCTTGACCCACACTTGGGTATAGTTTCCCGGCAGCACTGTTAGCGTAACGTCTCTAGCCAAGCCCTTCTTATTATGGTGCGTTACCTAACCCCTTGTTGGGCTCGGTGGTGGGCGGTGCACCGCGGATTCTGAACACTCTTTGCCCTCGAATGATGAACAACCCCTCTAAACCCCGTTCAGGGCACGCCCTTAAAAGGCGCTGCCTTGAACACAAAACCATTGACGAAGATCCCGAGATAGAATCCTTCACAAAGTTTTTTGTTGTTCACTCCCTAAATGAACAGAGGTCAGTTGCAAAGATGTCACCTTTCATTGTAGCCAAAGTTCTAGAGCACCTTGTAGGGTTTTCCTACAAGGCAAAAAAACTGTACTCTGGAGACCTCCTTGTGGAGGTAAACACACAAAAAAAAAAAAACAAAGCGAAGCACTCCTCAACCTGACCACCATTGTTGATGTAAAGGTGTCGGTGATTCCTCATCGCACACTTAACACCATTCGTGGAGTCCTCTCTGAGGACGACTTTTTGGACACCAGTGAAGAAGAACTTCTCGAGGGACTCAAAAGGTGCGGCGTTGTCGGTGTTAAAAGCATCATGTTTTGAAAAAAATGGTGAACAAAGTCCTTCTAAACATGTTTCATTTATTTTCATTTCATTTAATTTTATTACATTAAAGACGCCCTTTTAGGGAGTGTTATATAAGCGGTGGGTCTACAAAAATATTCAAACATAGATGTTAGTCTTCAGGATGAGAGATGATTGGTAACATTTTCGAAGAAGATTGATCGGCAGGTGATGGCAGCAATGTGGTGGGGAAGGCCTTTCCAGTCTGGAGCTGCTCGGGGGAAGAATGACGCGGAAAAAGTGACAGTGCGAGCGCGTGGGCGAGCAACCTGGAGAGGATGACTTGTGCGGTGAGATATGCGTGTGGGAGGTACGATGTAAGGTGAGATACAGAGGCTGGAATTAAATAACTTGTGAAACAAACAGAGGGTGGCGATGCGGCGACGACAAGCGAGACTAAGTAAACCTGATTCAGCTTTCAGGGGTGATACGCTGGTATTGTACGAGTATGAAGAATGAATGAATCTTGTAGCGCGATTTTGGAGTGCTTCGAGTGCGTTGATGAGGTATACTTGGTGAGGGTCCCAGACGGCGGATGTATATTCAAGCTTTGATCTTATTAGTGATTTGTAGGCTAGTAGTATTACTTTCTGAGGGGCGTGGCGCAGTTGACGTTTCAGGAATCCCAGAGTTTTGTTAGCAGATGAGGTAATGTTAGTAATATGCGTACACCAAGATAAATCGCTGCAAAGGGTGACAACAAGGTATTTATATGATTCGGTTAATTCTACGGGGGTGGTAGTGATGGTATAGGGAAAGAAAAGGAGATTTCGGCGGTGTTGAAGCGACATAATTTTACATTTACTAGACTTAAGTGACATTAACCAACGGTCGCACCATTGCAGAACGTGGTTAAGGTCATTTTGGAGGGCAGATTGGTCCGATACGTTAGCGGTGGAATGGAAGATTACGCAGTCATCTGCAAACATGCGAATATCACAGGATAAATGTTGCGGTAAATCATTAATATATGTTAAAAATAAAAGTGGACCAAGAAGAGAACCTTTGGGGACGCCCGATGTGACTGGGATGAGAATAGAAGACTGGTTATTAACTAGGACAGATTGGGAGCGGTTGTTAGGAAATTCTTTGATCCATCGTAAGATATTGTGGTCTAAGTCCAACTGAGCAAGTTTTAGTAGCAAGCGCTGATGAGGTACTTTGTCAAATGCTTTTGAAAAATCTAAAAATATGGCGTCAGTTTGTATGTTAGAGTCGAGGTTAATGTGCAGATCACGAAGAAAGAGGGCTAACTGAGTTTCGCAGGAGAATCCTTTACGAAAGTCGTGCTGAGAAGAATGGAAGAAGTTGATCGAGTCCAGAAAATGCATGACTTGAGAAAAAATAACGTGTTCCATGATTTTACAAGGCACGCTCGTTAGAAAGATAGGGCGGTACTTTAATGGGGATTCTTTATTACCTGAGTTCTAGACAGGAACGACCTTTCCCACCTTCCAGTCATCCGGAATGTTACCTGTAGAAAGTGACTGAGAGAATAACAAGGACAAATATGTTGCAGAGATATGTTTAGTATTTTTTAGAAATTTGGAATTAATTTCCCCTACGCCGGCTGATCATGACAGTTTCATGTTATCGATTACTGAGGCAATACCCTCAGCAAAAAAAGTTGCGGCAGACATTGGATACTTGGTGTTTGCATGGAGCATTGTAAGTGACATATCAGATTCTGCAGTGAAAACTGGTGAAAACGCGGTGTTGAAAACGTTTGCACATTCAGCATCATTCACAAGTTCGCCCATTTCATTGATAATGGCAACAGTATGCTTTTGCTAAGGATTTATCACTTGCCAGAATTTTCGGGCGTTTTTAATCAATATATTTGGTAGGTCCACATGAAAAAAAGAGTACTTGGCGTTTCGGATAGCGGTTAATTATGCAACCTCAGCCGCATAGTATTTTTTCCCATGCACTAGGGCCAGCCGACAGCTTGGCTGAGCGGAAAAGACGTTTTTCTATTTTTTTAATCTTTCGAGATTTTTAGTGAACCACGGTTTATGTTGATCTGCGTGGAAAATGAACAATGGGATGAAATTATCTGCTAGTTCATTTAACTTATTTTTAAAAATCAACCAATTTTCATGAATTGACTGGCTGTGAAATGTTGCTTCAAAAACTGGAAAAAGGTGACCAGCTCGTTGTTTATAGTTTCATAATTTCCTTTATTGTACAGGCGAATTGTTTTCTTTTCGGTATGACGTTTTGCAGGAGTAAGCTAAAAGACGGCATGAATAACTTTGTGGTCACTAATCTCTCGAATGTAGTTTATGGATGATAGATTGTGTCACAGCAAGGCGGTAGGCCTACCGAGTGACGATGTATAAATGAAGTTTAAATTGACAGGTTGTATAGTAGATATTTAGGAGCGATATAATATGCAAAAATCACGTAGACAGCAAACTGCGGATAACACAGGTACTCAGAGTATAACAGTTACAATTTCATGCTCGGGGTTGCCTAGACATATACTAGAAAAAATACTAAGTTTAAGAGAGTCCAAATGGTAAACTAAAATAGGAGGATAGGTGAGTGCAAAAAAGTCTCATCTGGCGTAGAGTTGCTGGCGTTTTCCTGCGAGGTCCGTCCGAGGTGGAGAAATTCCGGCGGGTGGCTTGGCACACCGTGGGCGCGGCTCACTGGCCCCTCACGCCCACTTTTTGCGGTCGCACACTCACTGGAAGCTTCGTCCGGTGCCTGGCGTGAGGCCGTCGACAGGGTCTCGCCGCATCCCTCGACGTCGCGACGAGTCCGTCCGCCTTATAGTTCTCCCTCACACTGCCAGTCCTGGCTAACTCGCGGTTCCAGCACTCTCTCTGTTCCCACGGTAGGTTGTTGCCCGCTCGGTCTGACCCCTGACCCTGCAGCAGGGTTCTTCCAAACACTAAGACCCGCCAGGCAATTCGAGTGCTGACAAAAAACACATTCCATCAGCGAGCCGCCAGCTCGCCTCGTAAATCAGTTGCTGCAGAGAGAGGCGTAACCTGACACGCGCCTGGCCGCGAGCTAATCTGCCGAAGGAAGTCGTTTACTTCCCTGAACGTTATTCTTCCGCAAACGTCAGCACGACCCCTGTCGGTTTCTGGAACAGCCGTTTTCTGTGGCAGACTGTCAGGTTGATTGGTTAATATGAGATCTAAAATATTTGCAGATTCGCGAGCGACGCCCGTTGGTTCTGTTACGAGCTGGGTGAGATTAAAATTGAGACCAACCTCAATGAATTCTTTTTCTTCTGGGTTGCTTAAAGTTAAGGGTGATGGGTCAATCCAATTATTTTTTGGGAAACTAAAGTCACCAAAAAGAAGAAATCGTGCATTTGGGTACTCCGCAGAAAGTTGACATAGCAGGTCGTTTAGTTTACGGGAAAATTCGGTACCATAATTTGGTGGTCTGTAGCAGATGCCGAGTACAATTGTTTGCGGAGTAGCCCGACAGATGAGCCACAATGTTTCAATATCAGAGGGAATGGTAATGAGAAAACAGGGCAAGTGTTGGCTAACGGCGATGAGTACACCTCCACCTCGTGCGCCTTTCCGATCATTTCGAAAGATGTGAAAATTTGGCAAGTCTGCAAGGACTTCAGCGTCAGTGACGTCGGCAGTTAACCATGTTTCAGCTAGTAGTAATATATTGTTGCTAGATGACGACACAAGATTAGATACAAGATCCCACTTTGAAAGGAAGCTCCGTATGTTGGTAAAGATAACATTTATGGAAGTATTTACACAAGGGGTGGATTGAGGACGGTTCATTGGCCATTGATAGATTGGTGATTGTTATGCAATTTCTTTTACAGTTTGTGACAACTCATCAAACATATAACGTTGTTTGCCAATGAACAATATTTTGTAGCGTAACGAGAATGGGACTGCCTTGTTTTTAGCAAATGTAACTAAGTGCTTCCGGGAGTTTTGGACGGGGCGCGAGAAATCTTCGCGAGAAAGTATTCTCACCTTTGAAAAACACACACTCCCAGTGACCGTCAATGCAGGATATCTGAACTGCCGCATTCGCCCTTACGTCCCCAACCCCAGCGGTGCTTCCGTTGCCAACGTTTTGGTTACGGAGCACGCAGCTGCCGAGGGAAGGAGACGTGTGCAAGGTGTGGCAGTCAGGGCGATGTTTCTGACATTTCTGAGGAGGCTGTGGCCCACTGTGTTAATTGCGGTGGACCGCACTCCGCTTATTATCGTACCTGTCCCTCGTGGAAACAAGAAAAAGACACCCTTACCATTAAAGTAAAGGAGAAAATTTCGTATTCGGAAGCTATAAAACGATTCTCCTACGTGTCAAAGTGGAGTTTTGCCGACGTGGTGCGCAGGGGCCCTGCACCACGCTCGGAGTTGAGGGCCACCCAGGTCTCTCCCGAGATCTTGGCGGCTGACTTCAGGGCCCCAGATGCCCAACAGGGGTAGCAGCAGCTTCCCCTAGTTTCTGGTGGTAGCACGCGTGCTGCTCCAACACCACCCAGAGCTGAAGGCCGCAGGGCTCCTCCGGTGACGTCACACGAGTCGGCTGCCGATCGCCGCGGAAAAGCGCTGCACTGGAGGCGTCGCGCATAAATTTATCGACGTAGAATGGCACTTTTTATTGAGCCAAACGTTTGTTAATTGGTAAAAATGATTTATAAATATCTGTATTACTGTGAAACATATTTTCGTACACGGGCAGCACATTAGGTCGTAGAATTATATTTATGAAATGAAAGAACAAGGTTAACGACGTTTTGAGAGAGATGGGTTTTCGTTTTAGGCATCCAAATCTTGGGTGCTTTAATTATCTCTAGGAGTTTCAAGACACAAAAAAACAAGAAATGAATGCCCTGAAACGTTATTGTAAGTGATGGGACCCGCCCAAATGCATAACAGCAGCAATCAAGTTGGTGATGACTTGAGCGGTTACTGAATTCGTATGTGAAGCTAATGAAAAGAAGATTATTTAAAAAAAAATGTAGATTTTTGGAGCACGAAAATATGTAGTGTGGTTAAATGTATTTTTTACCAAAGTAAACATGTGATAATTAAAACAAAAGTGCAGGCGAACTGGGGAATGTTTTTCAAAAGTAATTAATCCGAAACTAAGACACGAAGACGAAAAATTAAGCGCAAAAAAGACACAAAAAAGAGGCAAAGACGCCGCCTAGATCAAATCGCACAAGTTTTGATTTAACCGAGTGCAGGCAAACTTAGCAAACTTAAAGCATAATTTTCAGTAGGGGACACATGCAGCTGTGAGAGCTTCGTGCACACATCTACCCGCGTTCATTCACACTACGAATAGATGCTGTGAATATAAGTTCTCTTACCTTTGAAAGCTTCGAATTGCATATTCTCGTGTATCCATACTTTCTTCTTGTATCCATCTTGACACAATTCAAACACAAGCAGCTTAAATGCCGCCCTCTTTCGCGACACAGCACACGTACGGCAATGTAAATAAATAAATAAATTATAATGCTATGACAACTGTTGCACTGAATATAAAATAATTATTTAGATTTTAGGGTTTCACATTTTTTTTCTTTGACTGGGGATTAGCCTCATAAGTTTTTTGTTCACCTTTCCGCAATAGTTTTTCAGTACGATGTTCGTGCTGCACCAGAACAAGTTCTTCAGCACGAGCTCACTTGTGTGTCCTTCTTCACATGCGTCGAAGTCAGAAGTCTCTTTGCTAGACAGCAGTTCCATTGTAAGCTCGGTGACGAACTGACGCTGGATCGGAATCTTCATAAACTCTGTCTGCTTGGACAGTTCTTGAGCAACAACGTAATTGTGTTTCATGGCATTAACAGCAAACATAGTTGGATAAAGGAGCCCCCCTCGATCCGATTGCTTGAGAAGAGAGTAGTTCTCCTGCGCAAGTGAAAATGTTGCCGTCTTATCTTCTTCGGTAAGCGCCGCCCTGGATTTTTGACATTTCGGCTTTTTCAAAGCGGCCAACAATGTGTACCCTGGTCCCTGCCACGGAGACTAAAACTGGGAGGGTCTAGTTCATCACTTGTGACACTGCCTCTCCTGTAACTATATGTTGCAGCTGGGCCGTGGCTACTTTTTTTAAAGCTGCTCTCACCGCTCGTCTTTACACGGGATTGTCGGCAAGGTACTCAGCAGTCGCAGCTTATTTTCACCTTCATAAAACTGCCTTAAAGATATGTGATATTGCGAGCCAGCCAGCTGCCTGTATTTTCCGAAACGGTCTTCCAGGCTATCAGTCTGAATCTTTCCCAGGAGGACATAGTTCAGCCTTAGTTCAGTGATGCAGTATTCGGTGATCTGTACAAGTGCACGGGTTGTTTGACGAAGTGCTCCGTGAGTCTCCTTGGTTAGCGTGCCATTGGTAAGGTTCTCAATCTCCCATTCGTCAAGCCAAACGTCCAGCCAGTCAAAAAAAAAAAAAAAACTGCACAAAAAATGCACAATGCACATTGGGATCGTCCTCTGCAGAAGTCACTGGTTCTTGAAAGTCGTCTCTGAGTCGTGTTCCTTTGTTCGGCGTCCATGGTAAAATTTCCTTCGGATTCCTAGACCTCGACGATTTCATTGATTCTTTTAATAATATGCGCCAGAGATGTAAGAACAAGAAGGGGACATAGAGCGAAGGCTACAGGCTCCTGACCGTGGTTTTGAAAACGGGAGCTTGCGCTGCAAAGATACGTTTCTAAAATTAAAAGTGAGAGCAAGCTTGTGCCTGTCGTGCTGCCACGTCAGCGTGAAATTCAACGAAATAAATTCAATAATTAAAAAAAAAAAAAAACGTGAAAAGATATGAGAGTTCTCACCCTGGTATGCGTCGATAGAACCACGTTTTTTCGAGGAATCGCCCGCACCCATACTTTTCAGATCTTCATCCACCGGGAAGTTAAACACAGACACTTTCTTCGACGACGTTTCATAGTTCCCATGGCACCCAGGGACACAGCATTTATGAGACATGGCTAGCCCGAAAGCCGCCCGTAACTTGACAACCACGACGCGTAAACCGCCACGCGCACCAAACACAAAAGAGAGAAGAGACGGTTACAGCAGTTCGCTTACTCCCGCCGCGACACTTCTGCAAGCCGCCGTGCGCAAAGGAGGCGAAAATCGTCCATTGCGCAAGCCCCGGGATACCCTGGGCTCGGAGAAAGCTCAAAACAAAAACAAAAAAAAGGCCGGAGCATGCGCCGCTTGGCGTCTCTGGGAAACACATTTAAGAAACAAAAAAGAGAGCATGGGTTGCGGAGAACCCTTCCTCTCAGGTCGGCCCACTCGTCGTGAATCTGTGACGTCACAACTCCAAGCGCTGCGGCCTGTGCTCTAGGGGTGTTGGCTGCTCCCCCATCCAAGGACAGGCCGGCAGCAGCCGCGCCTTCCCCCTCTCCTAGGTCCCCTCCTAGGGAGAAGGAGCGAGTTTCTCTCTCTCGCTCGCTGGAGAAGACCCCCTTACTAAAGGAGCAGCATGGAGCACATGCATGTCCAATGAAAGGAGGGGACAAGGCGAACTCGGGTGACCCTTCGCCCAGTTCGTCCACCACTCCTTCAGCCGGCCGTGGCCGGGGCCTGCACCCCCGTGGGCCAGGCCGGACAAGCTCCGTATCGACTCCAAGGGACATTTCTCAGGAGGGGGAGATGCCAACAGATGTTGACATTCTGTCCACTCCTGGATCTCACCAAGATGGCATGGAATGGAAGACGCTCTCCCGCAAATCCAAAAAGAAACAGCCTGTAGTACCGCCCAAATGATGTCCCCGTCAGTAGCCGTATTGTGGCCATATCTTCTTAATTTCCGTTGGCTCTCCATGGTTTTATTTACTTTACTATGTTTCACTCATTATATATTTACATATTTAGACACTTCTTAATAGATGACTAAGTTACATTTTATGCAGTAGAACTGTCGCGGTATTTTAAGAAATATTGATGATGTTAACTATTTCATGGATGAGCTTCGGCCCAGCGCTCTTGCTTTGCAAGAAACCCACCTTCAATCAAATTCTCTTAACATTTTAAGACATCATCAGGTTTTTAGGAAACACTGTCCCGCTTCTCCTCCTTCTAGTGGTTGCAGAGTGGAGTTCACAGCAGTGGTTGTGCAGAGTGGAGTCGCTTGCTCTCAAGTTCCACTCTGCACGCCACTGGAAGCTGTTCCAGTGCGTCTCCTTGTGGAGCGCCTTGTAACAGTTGTCTTTTTATACTTACCACCAAATGTTCCTTTGAATCTTCAAGAGCTGCAGGGACTTGTAGGACAGCTTCCTGATCCTTTTTTAATTGTATGTGATTTTAATGGTCATCATCCTATGTAGGGTAGTACCCGTCAGGACTCCCGTGGTGGTGCAATTGAACTCATTTTATTGTCTTCTTGGCTGTGCCTTCTTAACGGGAGAGACCCAATTTTTTTTAGTGCGGCACACAACTCATTCACATCCATTGATCTTTCTATTGCTTCACCTTGATTACTTCCTTGCTTTTCCTGGAAAGTTCTTCATAACCACTTTGGAAGTGATCACTATCCAGTTATTTTAGACAGTACCGTTTCATTGCCTAATCGTTTAAAGCGGGTCCCTAGGTGGAGGTTACACAATGCTGACTGGACGCTTTTTAATCTTCATTCCACTTTAGATCCTTCAATTCTTTCTTCTATGTCCCCTGAGTACGCTACAGTTCATGTCACTGAGCAGATACTAAGGGCTGTTTAGCAGTCCATTCCACAAACATCTGGTAATATACCCAAAAAATGCAAACCTATTTGGAACAAGGAGTGTGCCACGACCTGGACGGACCAAAATAGGGCGTGGGGCCGATTTCACAAATACCCCACACCGCACAACCTCGTTGACTTCAAGCGACGAAAAGCTAAGGCTCGTTGGACTAGAAAGCAAGCAGAGCGCAAGTCTTGGATGAAGTATCTCTCTTCCCTAACTACCGGGTGGGTCAAGGAGACGGCAGACTCTTTAAATCGACCGCAGAATTCGGTTTCTTAACCTATCGCGCTACGATTTTGTGCAGCGTTGGCCACAGATGGTGCATTTTTTTTGTAAAATTTGCAAAGAGCAAACTTACCTGAGGAAAAAGTAAAGAAAGAAAAAGGCTTAGCTCCTATGGAAACGCAGCGACGCCACCGGTCTGCAAACAACACGGCGCCGTTTCGCACGGGAGACAAGAGAGGGCGCAAGCGGTCACGACGCCAACTGCTGCCAACGAACGGGCAGACGACGCCGAGAGCCGGCGTATTTAGCAGACAAGGAACTGCAGTTGCTTGTTGTTACCGCGCCTGTAATTGTTTCTGCGACTGTCGCTGCCTGCGGAACGCGCGCTGCTTTTGAGTCGAAAAGATTGTCTGCTAAAGACGCTGGCTCTCGACGCCGTATGCTCGTTCGTTGGTGGCGTTCGTTGCGCCATCTCTTGTGTCCCGTGCGAAACGGCGCCGTGCTCTTTGAAGACCGGTGGCGTCGCTGCGTTTCCATAGGAGCTAAGCCTTTTTCTTTCTTTACTTTTTCCTCAGGTAAGTTTGCTCTTTGCAAATTTTACAAAACAAAAATGCACCATCTGTGGACAGCGCTGCACAAAGTCGTAGCGCGATAGGTTAAGAAACCGAATTTTGCGGTCGATTTAAAGAGCCTGCCGTCTCCTTGATCCACCCGGTAGTTTTGTCCCAGCCAAAGAGGCCTGGAACAGATATCGGAAAGTAAACGGAGATTATAGGTGCTTTGCTATTCCAACGTTTAACGCTCCTTCTTCATCACTAAAAGACATTGGTAATATACTCGGGGAACACTTTTATAATTCATCTAGTTCGGCCAACTACAGTGCTAACTTTGTACAGTTCAAAGCTCGTGCGGAGCGATAAAAGGTTGTCATGTCGGGAGAAATTTCAGCATCAGCACCTTTTACGCGATGCGAGCTTGAGATGGCCCTTAATGTAACTAAGCTCTCTGCCCCTGGGCCCGATAAAATTCACTATGAAATGCTTCGCCACCTTTCTTCGGAATCCCTTGAAAACCTTCTCCTCTTTTTCAATATTTTGTGGGAAAAAGCATCTTTCCTTCAGGCGTGGAAACCTGCACATATCATCCCCCTTTTAAAACCTAATTAAGACCCCTCACAGCCATTAAGTTAACGCCCAATTGCACTGACGAGCTGCCTCGGGAAAACGTTTAAAAGCCTTATAAACAGGCGACTGGTATACATGTTAGAAAGCAAGATGGTCTTTGATAATAATCAGTGTGGGTTCCGCCAAGGTCGATCTACCCTTGACCACTTAGCTCGCCGGGAAAAGGTGATGCGCGAAACATTTGTAAACAGGCAGCACTGTGTTGCAGTTTTTTTCGACTTAGAAAGGGCATATGACACAGCGTGGAGGTATGGGATTCTCCGCAACCTGTATGCTTGTAATATCCGTGGCCGTATGCTTCGATGCATAAAGGAATATCTGACGGATAGGACTTCTCAAGTTTGTCTTGGTTCAGTCCTATTCGATCCCTTTGTCCAAGAAAACGGAGTCTCTTAAGGGGGTGCTTTAAGTGTGACTTTAATTTTGGTAGCAATAAATTCACTCACACGACTGGTGGCACCTTCAATTACATATTCTCTTTATGCTGATGATAAACAGACATTATCGTCCTCTTGTAACCTTTCCAGTTGTGAGCGTCAGTTGCGGTTAGCCATAAACAAGCTATCAAAGTGGGCCGACGAAAATGGGTTCAGGTTCTCTGCTTCAAAAACGGTCTGTGTGCTTTTTCTTTGCGGAGCAGGTTGTCTTTGGATCCATTCCTAGAATTAAATGGAACCCCTATCCCTGTTAGAAAGGAGCACCGATTTCTTGATGTAAGATTTGATAAAAAGCTTAACTTTATTTCCCACCTTAAAGCTATGAAGCAAAAATGCCTTCAGTTCATAAACCCTTTGAAGGTTTTATCTCATAAGTCTTGGGGGTCTGATAGAAAATGTATCCTTCAATTATACAATGCCCTTGTTCGATCCCGTCTTGATTACGGTGCAGTAGTGTATAGTTCGGCTCGGCCCTCTTCCCTTAAAATGTTGGACCCAGTTCACCTTCTCGGCTTGCGACTGGCAACAGGAGCCTTCCGGACATCCCCCGTCCTCAGTTTGTATGCTGAATCCAATGAAATGTTCCTGAACAAACGACGTACATATCTTAGTCTAACATATGCTTACAAGATTCTGGCCGATCCTCTTCATCCGACGTACTCTTCACTTACAATGTCAAGGTTCTTTCGCCTTTTTGAAAATAAACCAAGTATTGTGACACCGTTAAGCCTTCGTATTAAACATCTTCGCATTTCGCTGCACCTTTCTCTGGACCAGGTTGACCTCGTTCGGAAAGCCAACGGTATCCCAACTTGGAAAACACAGCGAGTTGAATCCGACTGGTCTCTCGCGAAGTTCAACAAGCATGGCATTTCCCATGCTGTAATTAAGCAAGTGTTTGGTGAACTGCAAACTAAGTATGATGGTTATCTTCATGTTTATACAGATGATGTCAAGACCTCCTCTTTTGTCGGTTGCACTGTGTATTCTAAAAGCTTTTCCAAGGTTCAACGACTTGATTGTATTGCCAGCATTTTTACTGCGGAGCTCTATTTGGTATCAATGGCGATTGAATGCATTATCAATCGAAAAATACTGAGGGCGGTCCTGTTTGTTGACTCTCAAACTGTGATTCTTACAGTTTTCTCTCTTAAAGATACTAAAAATATGCTTGTTCAACAAATTCGATATAAACTTAACTCTGCTTTGCATGGAGGTACAAACATAAAATTTTGTTGGGCGCCCAGTCACATTGGCATACAAGGCAATGAAGAAGCCGTCTAGCTTGCAGTGTCTGCCGGTAACCTCCCACAATCGCTCTCTTGTTTACCCTATCAAGATATTAAGCCCTTGGTGAAGTCCTCGATTCTTCATTCTTGGCAATTAGAATGGGACATGGAGTGCGATAACAAACTCTATGTTACCAAACCTGCTTTGGGAGTTTGAGAAAGCTCTTCATGCAAGAGCCGACTTCATCAAACGCTGTTGTGCCGTCTGATAATCGGACACTCTTCTATAGCCCATAGGTATCTGCTTTCGGGAAAATATCCTCCAGTCTGCGATCAGTGTGGTGATAGGCTCACTGTTTTGCATATCTTGTGGTTGTGTCCCGGCCTTGAGCCCAAGCGCCGCATTCATTTCCCTGAATTTTGTCAACATCATATCCCATTTCATCTTGCTCTCCTTCTGGGAGAGAATCCTCTGGTCTTTTTTGAACGAGTAATATAATTTCTTGGTAGTGTTGGCCTTTTACACCGATTCTAGCGTCTTGGTTATCCGTTTGTAAAACCCATTTCATAGTACAATGATGCCTTCAATTAGTTTGGCGCAGATGGCCGCGTAGCTATTGCGCCGTGAACCCCCAAAATTTCTCTTTCTATAGATCAGCTCTGGATGAGCATGTACAGTTGGTACAACGTCGCCACACTCTGGCAGACTAAACTCCTGTTTGAACAACTGGCGACTAATTTGTTTCTTGAGTGTAGGTTGCGAGACTGGTGCGTGCTACCTTCATGGTGTCACTGTGCGTGCTGTCACATTGACTTCACAATTAAGTACTGTACACCCATGCGCGATGTTAAGGTGAACAGCCCTTTTCGTGTTTATGACGCTCCTGCAAGTTTCGGAACAGGCTCTGTTCTTAGCTAGAACGAAAAGTTTAGACCCTTGGCCAAGTACCATTTGAGACGTTGAGAGTTAATATAGCTTAGGGAGCCGTAAAGCAGGCAAGAAACCAGGTAAAGTGTTCACCTTCATATTGCCGGCAGGTGTACATTTGTACTGCCTCGAAGCGCCTGTAAAACCACGTAATTTGCATAAAACGATGTTTGCTTTTAAAAATTCAATATCACAAAACCAAATTAAGGATACATTTGTTTTGAACTCCTAGATTTCACAGCACGGCTTCTGATGACCTAATTTATTTTAATGAAGGTGACACCGTGTTAAACCAACATTTTTCTTAACAACTGGGAGCTGTGGACTTTTCTTTGAAGAACCGCTATGTACTGCTTCGCGGTTGGTGGAATCGGTAAACGAACCGGTATTTCAAAAACGTCCCTCAACCAGAACCGAACCGGAACGAATTGTAAAGCAACCCGAAAATGAACCTAGCATCGAAACGAACTCGAAACGAACCCGAACCAAACTCGAGCCGAACCCGAACCGAACCCGAGTCAAACGCGAACCAAACCCGAACTGAACCCGAACCGAACCCGAACCGAACCGGAATAATGACCGGTTCGACTCTCTGCTTTTAACACAGCCGATCTTTGAAGAAACTCAATTTCCGTTTTTTCTTGTACAGCCATCGCACATTACGCAATCCCAATAAACATCGTCATCTTCTGTTTGGTTTTTGTCAAAAGATGGCGTACGGCTCGTTCGTCGCGGCGGAGGTCTAACATTTTGGTGCCGAAAACCCGAGATGACAACGATATAGTCAGGACGGAATGAAAACGGGGCATCCACCCGCAACGACACGAGCCAATGGACGCCGCAAGAGAACGAGCCCCAACGACGCTACCGACGTTATCACTCAACGAGGCCTAGTGACGTCAAAACGAAACGCGCCAAGGGACGCCGCAAGGGAACGAGCTCCAACGACGCTACCGACGTTATCACTCAACGAGCCAAGGGACGCCGCAAGAGAGCGAGCTCCAGCGACGCTACCGATATTATCACTCAACAAAGCCTAGTGACGCCGCAACGAAACGAGTCAAAGGACGTCGCGACAGAGTGAGCTCCAACGACGCTACCGACTTTATCACTCAATGAGGCCTAGCGACGCCGCAACGCCAGCAACGCCGCGAGACCCAGAGACTCCATGGACCCACCAATGCAGAAGCGGACGGTTCTGAGGTCTCAAGTAACGAGACTGATCTTCGACATCGACGCAGCTATCGCAAGTCACTCCGACGAGCGAAGCCTCAACGTATTATCGGGGAGGCCATGTGAGTTGCGAAAACGGCTGAGCAACGTGAACGCATCCATCGAACCACTGGTACCTGACGGAGACGTTGAGCAAAACTACGCCCGCGCGATTGAATAAGACGACAAAATCGCCAGGTACATCGCCACCATCACACAGGAGGTAGGTAGAGGAACTCTGACGAGCGAGGCCCCAAGCCGGTAGAACGCGGATTCACAACGACGGCGACGGACACTTAGCAACCTGTAAGGTGAAGCTGCCGAAACTGGAGATTCAACGGTTTGGCGGTGCAGCTACCGATTGGCAACCCTTCTAGGAACAGTACGAGCAAGCCATAGATAATAACGACAGCCTTTCTAACCCTGAGAAGTTCTTGTACCTGCGGTCGGCGCTTACGGGAAAGGCAGCATCAGCAATAGCCAGCATTCAAGCAACAGAAGAAAACTACGAAACCGTCGTTGAGCTTCTCAGGGTGCGCTTCGGTCGGACTGACGTTCTCATTCAAGAACACCTCTCCCAACTACGTGATTTGCCAGCAGTACGACACTCGAGGGAGGTGAGCGGACTGCGACGTCTCTATGACCACTTGCATCGTAATATGGCCGCTCTCACCGCGCTCGGGGTTAAGAGTGACACTTACGCAGCTATGCTCTGCTCTGCGTTACTCAGAATGCTGCCAGGAGAGTTAGTCATTGACTACCACAAGTGTCGACGTCATACAGACAAGGAAAACGACGGTATCAAAATAGAGAGCCTACAACGCTTCCTGAAGCTCGAGGTGAAGAGACGAAATGAGGCTCAGCAAGTTCGTCAGCGAGAAGTCAAGAGTATGAGCCATACCACGATAACAGAAGGTGGAAAGGTCTCTCTCAAGGCATAAGCCGCTTCTCTTTCCTCAACTAGTCGGTCCAAGCAGACTGAACCGTGCGCATTCTGTGCCACGAAGAACCACGCTACACGAGATTGTCAAACATCAATTTCGCTGGAGGATAATAAGAGAAGACTTCGAGAAGCAGGACGATGTTTCCGGTGTTCGATCAAAAGACACACCTCCAAAGAATTTCACAACAAAAAAGTCATGTGTGAATCATGCGGTCGAAGGCACATAACTCAAATGTGTGACCCATCTTGGAAGGAAAGTAAGAACACCGCAGCCGAGTTACACTCTTCGACTGGCAGAAAGAGCGATAAAACACCTGCTGTACTACTTCAAACAGCTCAGGTCTGGGAGGAAGGGAAACAGCAAAGAGCCCTCACGCACATCCTTTTTGATGGAGGAAGCCAACGAACCTTTGTGATGGAAGAACTTTCACGTAAGCTGCGGCTCGAGGTTGTGGGTGAAGAAGACATTACTATCTACCCTTTTAGAGGAGCAGGACAAATCATCAAGGAAAAACGCAGAAGGGTCCGAGTCTGGCTAAAGAGCCAGTACAGCCTAAAAAAGCACTGCCTAGAAGCTCTTGAGATACCAGAGATTTGCTCCGATCATCTTCTACCTGTGAGTGTTGTGCAAGGAGTCCAAGTACAAATAGCTGAGCTGGCAGACGTCCCCTTGCCACCTGCCCAGTTAAGAAGACATGGCATCGACATTCTTATCGGTGCTGACTACTATTGGACTCTTGTCCCTGGTGAGGTCCAAAAAGTGCGAAGCGCTCTAGTCGCTGTCAAAACAGATTTTGGATGGACACTTCAAGGACCGATTTCCTACAGCGGTTTGACAGCCTCCCGTTCTACAGCGGCAGTTCTGAAAGCCAATGTGGGTGGAAGCACATGCTCATTGTCTACCGAGCTCCGGTCATTTTGGGAGCTGGAAAGCATGGGCATCACCGATCCTAACCTCCCACAAAAGGAAGAGGAGAATGAAGTTGTGTGGGGGACAATGAGCCACACTGCACGTGAATGGACGGCGCCGTCAGCGGCGAAGAAGAAGAAGGACGCTCGCGGCGGGGGCGCGAGAGAGACAGTTCCGCGGCACTGAGAAACGGAAGAGCCGGTGCCGGGCAGCGACTTCAACAGAGATCCGGACCACAAGCCTTGGCCAACTTGAGTAACATAAAGTGTTTCTCGATGATAGCGCTCCATGTGTGGCTTGCTCGGGGCGAATGGAACTCGGCCTGATCGGGCGATATTGACAGGCGACCCACAGTTGTCAGAGCGATCACCTCATCCATCAACCTAACTACCGGACGGTAAAAGGTGGTCTTACCTTGGAAGCTAATTAACATTCAACTGGCATTACAACGAAGGAGTTGCAAGAAAGCGTCTGGTGAGCCTCACAAAAAAGTTGCTTAAGGACAATGTGATGCCGACTGAGTATAATAAGACAATTCGCCAGTACCTCCAGCAAGGATTTGCAGAAAAGATTTCACCGAGTGCGGACAAGGCAGAAAACCAAGTGTACTACATGCCTCACCGTGCTGTGTTACGACCTGACAGCCTCTCAACCGAAGTCAGAGTCGTGTTTGATGCGTCATCAAGAGAACCAGGCTATCTGTCTCTAAATGAAGCACTAGAGCCAGGACCAAACCTGAATCCAGACTTCCTGAAAGTGTTACTGAACTTTCGGATTCATCGAATCGGTCTCAGTGCAGACATTGAGAAGGCATTTCTACAGATATTGCTGAGACTGGAAGATCGTGTCGCTCTAGGATTTTTCTGGTACGAACGAATTCCAACGAAGCAAGAGCCGAACCCTCCTGTAAAAGTTTGGAGGATGACAAGGGTTCCTTTCCGAGCGACCAGTAGCCCGTTCCTTTTCGCAGCCACGCTACATCACCACTTGTCGATAACAGAGGACTATCCGGAACCAACGAATCACTAGCCAAAAAACTCTACGTCGAGGATCATATCACCGGAGCGAACACCGAGGAACAAGCGGAACAGTTCTATCGACAAACATTACATGTCATGAAGCCAGCCGGAATGACAATGCGGAAGTAGAACACAAATTATACGGAGCTAGAGCAGCTATTCAACGAGGAAGGAACCGGGTGTGTTCTAGATAAAGTAGAGAGTACCACCCTAGCGTCTCTCAAGTGTTAGGACTTTTCTGGGACAAAGACAGCGATTGCCTGGCGTTCTTCATGGGGCATGTTTTGGAATTCCTAGACCGGAACTGCAACACGAAACGATTCATTCTCCAGGCATCATCTCGCATTTATGGCGTATTAGGACTCCTTTCCCCAGTCTCCGTGACAGCCAAGCTGATGTTCCAAACCCTCTGGGAACTGGGTGTCGACTGGGACGCGCCACTACCTGAAGAGGTTTGAACAAGATGGACGCAGTGGCACACAGAACTGCAGGACTTAACGAATGTAACAGTATCCCGACGGTGCCTTGAACTTCCTGAGGATGACCGGAACGAAGTCCACATCTTCACAGATGCCAGTCCCAAGGCTTATGGGGCTGTGGCGTACCTGCGCACGCAGACTGCACAAACGAGGGTAACTTTGCTTTCGTCCACGACCCGGGTGGCGCCGCTAAAGACACTTTCTCTCCCAAGACTTGATTTGATGGGAATGGTGATAGGGGCGCGGCTAAAGGACTACCTTACTAGGTCGTTAAACCTACAAGTCGCCAGCTGGTACCTCTGGACAGACTCAACAATCGCACTACATTGGGTTCGAGGGTCTGCTCAACAGTAGAAGCCCATTGTGGCCAATCAAGTACTTTCGATCCAACAGCTGACTGATCCAGAGCTTTGGAACCATTGCCCTGGACTAGAAAATCCGACTGATCTGCTCGCAAGAGGGGTGACACCATGGCTCCGTAAGCCATGCACCGCCATGGCTTACGGAGCCACCTGCTGCCTGGCCAACGCATGAAGCAGGTGTTGATATGACCGCGGCAGATGAAGAGAAGAAACAAGTTCGAGTCCATAGCGTAACACTGAAAGAAGAACAGGTTTTGCCTATGCAGCGCCACAGTTTCCTCTCAAGCTCTTTCGAGTTGTTGCCTGGATACGACGATTTATACATAATTCTAGATATCCCAGCCAAAAACAATAGAGTTGTTTGACGACCGAAGAAGTAGCATAAGCTCAAACGTGTCTGATCCTACACGTTCAACAGGAGGCGTTTCAGAGAGAGCTCCAATGCGTTCTTTGCTCAGCTCGCATGGAAAGCAACTCTCCGTTACGGGACTTAAACACATACTTGGACAAGGACGGGGTACTGAGGGTCGGAGGACGCCTAAGTAACGCTGACATGTGCGACAATGCAAAGCATCCCATCATTCTTCCATCAAATCATCATTTTACCGAGCTTTTGACCAATGCCACGCATCGACGACTTCTCCATGCTGGTCCCTTTGAGACTCTGACAGAACTACGGGAAAAGTTCTGGGTCGTTCGAGGAAGACAGATGGCAAAAAGGGTGCTGAAGAAATGTGTGATCTGTGACCGTGTCAAGAGCCGAGCGGCCATTGAGCCAGTTGCTCCTCTCCCTCGAGACAGAGTAACCCAAGCCGCCCCCTTTGAGGGGACTGGTGTGTACTTCGCGAGACCGCTCAACACAAGGGATAAAGGCAACAACAAGAAATTTTACATCCTCATTTTCACCAGTACCGTTTCCCGTGCCATTCACCTCGAACTAGTGACCGACATGTCCACCCCTCTATTTCTGATGTCCTTCAGACGATTTGTGTCAAGAAGAGGAGTCTGCCGAGTCATCTTTTCTGACAATGCAAAAACGTTTCAGCGTGCTTCAAGGGACACGAAGAAACTGTGGACAACGTTGCGTGGAGAGGAGATGCAAGCCTACTTCGCTGATTGGCAGACACAACGGAAGTTTATAATCTAGAGAGCTCCCTGGTGGGGTGGGTTCTGGGGGAGGATGGTCCGGTCGGTAAAGTCCTCGCTCAAGATATTTTAGGGTAACAGCTACTGCAACTTCAAAGAACTGACGACCATCTTAACTGAAATTGAGGCTGTAATTAACTCTATGCCTCTGACATACGTCTACACCGAAGCCACCGAAAAGGAACCACTCGCCCCTTCCCATTTTCTGGTGGGAAAGCGTTTAACTGCACTTCCGACCAGCTTCAGCGCGGAGCCTGTGCCTCCCCTTGAAGGACAGTATAACAGGCGGTTGCGTTACCGTCAAAAGATGGCAGATTATTTTTGGCGTAGATGGAAGCGGGAATACTTGACCAGTCTGCGATCTGCTCATTTTAACATGCCGACTACCTTCAGTGCCCTGAAGAAAGGAACTCTAGTGTTGGTCCACCAACATCTCCAACCGCGACAACTTTGGAAGACGGGAGAAGTCGTAGAAGCATTGACTGGACGAGACGTGCACATACAAGCTGCTATGGTGCGTCTTCCCAATGGTACCATTATTTGAAGACCCGTTCAACGTTTATACCCCATAGAATATATTTACTAATGACTGGACGTCATTGTGGGGGAGTGTGAAGAAACTCAATTTTCGTTTTCTTTGGTACAGCCATCGCACATTACGCAATCCCAATAAACACCATCATCTTCTTTTGGTTTTTGTCAAAACATGGCATACGGCTCGTCCCTCGCGTCGGAGTTCTAACAGTCTTCTTCTAGCGTTTGCGTGGAGCACAAAAAAAATTGAATTTAATGTGCAGCAAATGGAAAAGTTTACGTTTTAAGGTAGGTTCCATATTATGGTGGTATGTTCTTTTGTGCTGGCACCGTATATCGATTGTACTTTGTCAGTTGCTTTCTGCTCTTCCCGCAGCGCATGAAAATTTGTGGCAGGTATACGTGGCGTCACTTCTAACAGCGGACTAGGGGTGCTGTAGCGAAGTATTCGAAGCAGAAAGCAAGATGGCTTCTTCTAGCGACACGCAGGAACTACACATTGTTAAGGCATTATCAAACAAACAACACGCTAACCCTGCATCTGTGGAGGGTATACACGGTCCGTTTGCGAGGAAAATGGGTGGGTTTTATTTTTGGCGTCTGTTGGGGACTCGGAAACATTTTACGCTTGACCGTGCGATCGATGCCAGTTTAATTCAATTCACGTTTTATTAAAAATTCAATATGATCACGAGTCATACTGCACAAACGCACCTGGACCTATAGCCTACTTGGCTAGTCTTGGATCGAGTCAAAATCTACAAAAACAAATATTGCGGCGGATACCTGGGACCAATGCATGTTCCGTACAAAGATATTAGTCACTAAAACAATTTTACCGAATAAAACGTTTTAAGTGTACTTTTCGAGGTTTTTCTTTCTTTTATTGAGGTGCATAAGAAATATAATATTTTTGCTGCAGTATACTGTATCATTCTTTGACCATACACATTACGAGACAATGGAGTGTTAATATTGTTGGCGAGAATATTTCTAGAGACTCTTTCCCATTGTAAAAAATGCTTGATGTTAGTGGTGTATGTGTTGTAAAAGCATTATGCATCATAACCACAGCTTTGTAATCTCGTAGCACGTGAAATGGCAGTATCTGTTGGCTTTGAAATAATGAAGCGGAAGTATGTGTTGGCTATTAATCTGATTGCTGGTTTTTGAAGTGTTATTATTGAATGTATGTAGTTTTGATATGTAAACCACAGCATTCCACACAGTATGGGATGTGAGTGTGAAAGATGTTAAAATATATCAGCTTAAGCGTTTTACTATCAATGTATTGATGTTTTCTTAACTAGGGTGTATATAGAATATCTGTTGTGACATGAGGTTGACACAAAGCGCATTGTGCGACCTCTCTTCGGCTTAGCAGAATGAGTGCTTAGAGGATGCTTGTGCATACTTTTGCAGTCGTCTCTGCGTTTTATAACCTTAGCAGCTTTATGCAGTTTTTTTTTTCAGTAACGCAATGTGGTTCCCAATAGAAATTGTTTCACCATTAGGAATTATAGGAATGAAATGGTAAAGTACAGCCAATTCAGGAGTGGGAATAGGCACAGCGTCTCCATTCCGACAAGTCGAAATGATTGGGA
Source organism: Ixodes persulcatus (assembly GCA_013358835.2). Taxonomy (NCBI): domain Eukaryota; kingdom Metazoa; phylum Arthropoda; class Arachnida; order Ixodida; family Ixodidae; genus Ixodes; species Ixodes persulcatus. The sequence continues at coordinate 186,592 of JABSTQ010011037.1, forward strand.
TTGTCGGAAACTCTAATTCCCCGGAATGGAATTGGAATGGCCTTTTGTGCAGTGATCAAAGTCTCCATGAAGGCACAGACCAATTAGTGGGTCGCACAGACATGCTGAGTTAATTTCACCAATTTTCAATGTTGAGCCTGAAACGTTCTCTAGAATTCCAATATAAAGGCAATAATTGGCACCCATACAGACTCACACTTCCTGGTGAGGAATACACTGAACCTATGTAGGGCGCAACGAATAAAATTTTGTTAGCCAAACGCCGGGATCAAGATGCTTGTCATTGTGTCCCCGAAAGGCCTCTCGGGTTGAAAGGAATTTCGTGTATTTTCCCTGTTGAGCATGACAGCGATGACATCCTTCTTGTTGGGACTTTGGCGCGAGCCTTGTAGCTCGTCTTATAGCCTGCGATGAGCCTTGTAGCTCGTCGCAGACACGTTCTGAGGGCTCACATTTCACCTCGTGCAAGGATCTGGCTCATATCACACGCCATACTTTTAATTGAGTTTTCGGGATTTACTGATGAGGTTCATTGATGCCTGTGGAATCATCTTCTGAACCTCATTCTTTGTCAGTGTTGACGGCCCGAGCGTAAATAGTTGACAACGTTCCCGGAGAGAGGTGGCGGATTCACAGCCCTGCTGAAAGTGGTCTACCCGCTCAGTGCATGTGGAACATGTCATTTCGGACGACCCTGACGATGCGTCTGTGTCGTACGCAATATGTAGTTTTAAGCGTACATTATTGACAGCAACCTTTTCCAGTTCTGTGTGCTTTCTTTTGACATAGGCAGGCCTGTCCCGACTTCTTAAGACACTTGGTCGTCTTAGCGGTGACACATCCGTAGGTAATATGCTGCTATTTAAATCTTCAATTGCTTCTTCAACTGGCACAAACATGTCAAACCACGGTTCTGAGATTTGCATCGAGATCTCCTTAGTGATGTTCATGAGCCACGTGTAGCAGAGGGTGTCCGTCGCACTCACGTTGGTTGAACAGTCAGGTGAAAAATTTGCTTCAAAGATTTTAGGTTCAGCTCGCCAACACTTCGAAAATTCCGCTGCTTTGGTATACTTTTCTTAAGCTTCCAAAAGTAATCGGCACAAACACTCGTTTGGAGCTCCAGAGCATCTTCCTAATGTACACATAAGTAATATAAATTAAACTCAAACTGATGGCTTATAATTGTCAAATGAAACGAATGCTGAATAGGGTGAACAAGTGACAAGTACGAAGCTGAGGAGATCACTCACTGCAGACGAACATATGAAAAGAGGGGTAACAACTGAGGCAGTCAGCAAAGCCTGATCCACGCCAAAGGAAGAAAGAAGGAAAATCTCCAGAGAGAAAATCCTTGTCAGCGGCCTTCAGAAAAGGCTTTCCGGAATTGTACCGTCGCCCCTATCGACGCGCTGTTATGAAGGCACCCTAGATTTTACCACGTGGTTCATTCCACAGCCCGAGCCATGCCGTTACCTGGTTTGTGGGGGCTGGTAGTGGGGTTATGTTGATGCCCCTCGGATTAGCGTTTGCTGTCCTGAGCTGCCGCCTCTAGTGCCTTATCGCCGGCTGGTGCCAGCAACGAAAACACACACACCCTGTCAACGCCAAAACTACAAGCGCTCACCGCACGCGCGTCACCACCGCCTTTAAGCTTTTGTATCATTGCTTTTTTTTTGCCGCCGAGAACCGTCTGATCTTGAGTACGCGCCTGAAATCCTTCCATACGGGCATACACAACACCGGGAAGCATACGGAGAGATGCGCGTGGAGTAGAACCATAGGAAAATTGGGAACCCGCAATCGGCCGCTTTCAAGCACATGACAACCCTTTTCTGCGGCGCGAATACGCCAGGCAAATATCGATATCGTCACCGTTATGTCAGTACGGAACGGCGTTAACCTAGTAAGTCCTCTCTCCCGGGGGGAGGGGGGGGGGGAGGGGGGGGGGGGGACTTATTCAGTTAACATGGCGCCAGTGTTTATGCTCTATTGCATTTACGGGCTCAAGTATTTGGGGAGTCTACAGTCAGTCGGTGTGCCCCTTTGTGCCTGATATTATCGCCCGTGGCGCCAGCTTGTGGGATGGCGACAGGCACGACTGCTCAATAAACAGGCATCGGCGGCCATAGTTTGCTGGTTGAAGGGAAACCCCTTATGCTTGACAGCGAGCGGGGAAATGTGGAAGAAGATTGTATCGGCCGTTTTGCCAGAACTAGTGAGGAGTGTTGTCTGGTACTTCCGTAAACTATAGCGCCTTAATCGTGGTCTTCGCGAGGAAGTGATTGTTGCTAGCCACAGAACACTATCACGCAGAAAGGGAATGCTTGAATATGTTTTATTCTAGATATGAGTCCGGTATATATATAACAAAGAGAGAAATTGAAATCGATAGGAAAAGAGAGGAGCATATAGTTTTGTAGGACAATAGAGTAAACAAAGTTCTCAGTGGGCGATGGCTGCATGATCTTTTCTCGGATCTCTAGTCCGTAATATGATACCTCTTTGTACGCAGTAGTTTCTTCTCACTTTTACTGTGTAAACGATTGCTATAGTTATCAATGGCCTCATCTGAATAAAAATATATCAAATATGTGCGTTATTTTTATGAAACTGGAACTCAGAGTCACTTCTCGTATAGGGCACTGCTAGCATTTGGCGGCCTTGCGTTTGTCGGCCTCGCTATCATTCTGGCGAATGATAGCGATGCCGACAGACGTGTGTGGTGAGTGCTCCGTTCACTTCTATGGAAAGCAGCAGTTCTTGACTTGTTCAGGTTCATGCAATCGACGATATTATTAGAAATGTATGGCCGTAGGCCAAGACGAATACGACCTGCTAATGCAAGGTGGTAAGAGTGCTTACAAATTCACCGAGTGTACTAGGCGTCGCCGACCTTCGTCGGATGACAAGCAGGACAGCGATGATGACAGGCATAACTAGACGAAGGTTTCGAATTCGTGTGACAATGAGGAGAAATCTGTTTCGGGGTTGGCTCTGTCGGCACCAACATCCTTCGTTCGCCTACTCTCGTCGATATCAAGGTGAGGAGCCTCAATGCAAAAAACAAGCTTTTACGCTGAGAAATAACCTTTTGGCACAAAGGCTGCAAGACTTGAAGCGTCCTACCCGGCGGTCTTGCGTTCGTCAGCGTCTTCGGTTGCAAGGCCTACGTCGAGTACGGGAGCGCTTCCGCAATCAACCTTTGGCGCAGGTGCGGCTCCGGAACATAACCGACATGACATCAGCTCGGCGGATGCTGTTGTCCCCGCCGTTATTTTGCAAGTTCCCGCTCTTTGTTGAGATGCTCGTCCGGCAGCTGCAGAGCCTGATGCCGAAGGCTTCATACAAGTGCTGAAACAACGTTCTAAGACATCAGTGGGGCAGCCAAGTCTGAGAAGCAGGGTATTCAACCGAACCCGAACCGCAAACCTCAGACCGAAAAAACCATTATTTTCGCGCAAACTGGATTTGAACCGGAACGAAATAATTTTTTTTCGCTCCGGAGTGTAACCGATATGTTTTTCATGTTGTTTTCGGTTCATACGCGAAGTCAGGTCGCGTGAAAAGTGCGCGGCGAAAAACACAGTAACCTAAAAATAAACTGAAAAACAAAAAACAAATATATTTTTGCGCAATCCGGAGTTGACTTGTACCGAAATAATTATTTTTCCTTCCTGGGAAAAAAAACTGATAAAATACTTTTGCGGTGTTTCCTTCATGTAGGAAGTCAAAAAGCGAGAGAAATAGGTTGCGGAAAGCTCTGTAACGTTCCATTATCAGGTTTTCCCATAACGCTCGTCTTCATAATTTATAAAGGTCGTCTCGAGAACTCAAACGAAATGAGCACAATAGCTACAAATTCTCCGGGAATTCTGGACTTATGTTGGTGCTCCAGCCATTGATCATGAGATAACTCTCTGAAACGCACACGGGGCAACATCTGAGGTCAGAGGTGATAGATGCACTCTCTTGCTTCAATCTCAACGTCAGCCAGATATACAGCGTCACGACAGACAACAGTGCCAACATGGTGAAAGCTGTGCGGCTCCTCGGTGAAATGAACGAGGAATGTTGTGACTCCGAAGAAGAGGTCGGCTCCAGTGACCCTGAGGTTGAGTACCACGCTCTGCAATCTCTACTAGAGAATCGTGAGAGCGCACTCTCTGATGATCCCGGCTTGTTAGAAGGGATGAGGTGCGCCGCTCATACACTGCACCTGGCAAATAGTGACGCCTTGAAAGGCTCTGGCCTAGGTCAAATTGTTGCAGAAAGCCGTGCGCGTGTTAAGAGACTACGTGTCCAATCTGATATGTATTTGATAAGAAAGCTGGGGTTGAAAAAAACAGTGCTTGATTGTCCAATGCGGTGGATGCCCACGCTGCACATATTTACCAGGCTACTTGAACTAAGAGTCTTGGCTGGAGGGTTCCTGTCATAAGGAGAAATGTTCAGGTGGATTCAAGGTGTATGGGCGGAAGCCAAAATGCTCGCAGTATTGCTTCGCCCGGCAGAAGTGGCAACGTAGACATTGCAGAAGGAACAGCTTACTGTTGGAAATTTCTACTTAACATAGCTGAGATGTTCCATGGACACCTCCAAGATATCGTCGCCGTTTGCAAAGGCCTTGGTCCAGTCAATAAAAAAGAGGGACCAACAACTTCTTGTCACGGATGTCTTCTTTGAAGCAGTGCCCATAGATCCTTGCTATCACCTCCTTCTCACTCCTGAGCAAAAGTACCGGGCCACGTTTCATTTGACGATGACTTGGAGCCAGCTCACAGATCTGCAATGCGAGCAAGATTCTACCTTTTCTTCTAAAACTGCGGTGGCTCCAGAACGCCCGGAAGACGTCCTGGAAGCGCTCCTCAAGGAACGAGAGGTTTAGGCTTTCATGCACGTTCGAGGTACCAGTAGCCCACTTCATATAGCATGCCTCCTGGGAAGGCTAGACAATAGCCGCTTCTTTCAAGAGTCGCTAACATGTTGCAGCTGTAGGAGGAGAGAAGGGAACGCCATCCAAAACTCTACGCATTGAAGCAAGTAGCCCTGGCGAGCCAAGCGAGCCTTTTTTGCACTGAAGTTCATTTTATCGTCTCAGAGGTGCCGTCTGCTTCTTTGGTCAGCTGCCTGACGTTAAACTGCGCTGTCACCCACGTCCCGAAATGCCCCAGCACTAGGTCGTTCGTTCCACAGAGTAATGTGAGCCTTTGTTTTTTTATACGTAACACTTTTATAAAATATGCATAGTTTATCTTTTTTCTGTCGCCAACTGTTTTTGTAGCATATGAGTACGGACCGGTTCAAGCCGGTTTGAACCTTTATTGTTTCACTCCGGATTTGAACCGGAGTTGAACCGCTTTCCCTGAACCGGAACGAAAAACTTTTCGGTTCGACACCCTGCTGAGAAGGTACTGGCTGTGCCTCGCCAACCGCGGATGAAGGCGCTTTTGTGTTTAGGTTAGATCCTAACAATCTGTGTCAGGCATTAATGATATGATGGCCTCCTTTCTTGAAAGCAGGAGTGTTGAAGTCACGAATGTAAAACCAAAATTTTGTTCTTATTCATCGTTGCACATCGCAGGTCACCAATCAGTTTTCGAAATATTAAACAAATTAGAACTTGGCCAGAGTGATCGATCTTACATAGATTATTTGACAAACTGGACAATTGACGAGTGTATGTGGCCGAATCTGCAAAATATGTGAATGATTCAGACACTTGACGTATATCATCAGAACACATGGGGCTTGCGTTCTAGGTCATCTGTGTTCATGCATAATGTTTTGCTGAGTTGTCTTGATGTAATATGTTTAACCGAGACATGGCTTTGTGCTGGCATATCTGATAACAGCCATTTCCACCAAACTGTGTTGTGTTTTATCAAGGCAGAGGTTATGCTAGGGCTGGCAAGAAATTTGGGGGTAGGGTTCTCGTTGGTGTTAAATCTTCAATTCACTCTCACCGAAGGAAAGATTCGGAAAGCTATGCTGAGTGTGCATGGATAGAAATACCAACCAGTGATGGTTTTAACTTTTTAGTTAAAACCATCGTAATTTCATACTTAAGTCACCGTTTCCGATATATTAACATTAGTGGTCATTCTTCCGATAGAAAGCGTTTTATTTCAGGGGTTCCACAAGGAAGTATTTTAGGGCCCCTCCTTTTTAACCTGTATAAAGCGATATTGTGAATATAGACCCTGTTGCTAAATTTGTAATTTATGCAGACGACACTAGTATATTTATTTCCTCTTTTAATAGCGATGAAATTGTAGATGCTGATAATTTTTCTTTGTTAAGGTTGACGGCGTGGGCAAAGTAAAATGGACTAAGTATGAACACTGCAAAGACAAAGGCTATTTTCTTTCGTCCGAAAAATAAACAAATTTTTATGCCAATGCCTATTTTATTTAGCTCAAGTCCGATAGAAATCGTGGAAAATTTTAAAACACTAGAGGTCTTTTTTTCTGAAAACATGTCATGGGATAGCCATGTAAATTATTTGGTTTCTAAACTGTCACGCGTTGTTGGTTTAACGTATCGCCACAGCCAATTTCTACCAGTTCGCGCCAAAATAATTATTTACCATGCTTTGTCTTACTCACCCCTGAGTTATTGTAACTTTGTCCCGGGCACAACAACGATATTCAACCGGAAGAAAATTTATCGGCTTCGAACAAAAAATGTTAAGAGCCATCTTCAACGCGGCTTATGACTCTCACACTGAGAATATGTTTAGTAATCTGCAAATATTAAAAATTCATAAGCTATCTGATTATAGACTTCTACTCACCATTAAGAATGAAATCAAAAAAGAAAGCGTTCTTTTAAACGAGATAGTTAGATTAGAAAACAAAATACAGTTTACTTGACCCGCTATAATGAATATGGGAAGGTTCCCACGTGCAGGTCAAATTATGGGCAGCAAATGCCTCGGTATTTAATTCCAAAGCTTCTAAACAACTTTGAAAAAGAAAATAGAAATATAGAAGCAATATCTCCTAAAGAGTTGCGTGACATATTTTTACATATTTAAGCGTTCAGTGTCTTGCTTCTGATATCCCATTTGATAATGTATAATTTTCTGTATATGATTTTTTTATTTTTTTATCGCACGAAAACTGTTTGTTCAATGGCTGCCGATGGGGCTGATGGCCAGTCAAGCTTCTTGTTGAACCTTTTTTTCCTTTTGCTCCACCATTTGTTTAAATAGAAATAAAGATTATTATTATTATTATTATTATTGTTATTATTAATATTATAGTTGGTGTATCATTTTTTCCTCCCCTTTTTGACGATGAAGAGTTCATAGAACATTTCGAAAATATTCAGGGAAGGGTTGACTTAACTAAATTTCGGGTCCAGATATATGGTGATTTTAACTTGCCTTGAATTGGCTGGTCAACCGGCGTGGCTTCTTGTTTAGCACGTGTTACTTCTAGGAAAGCCTCTTGGTTAATTTGTTTGTGAATTTCTTTGATTTGTACCAGTATAGTTCACTTGCAAATCATCTTGGTAATGTACTTGATTTATGCTTATCTAATGCCACGCTTGATCCTACGATTCTGGCTGCAATTTCGTTAGTGCCAGTGGACTCGTATCATCCTCCATTAAAAAAAAATTCTGCTTGTCATGTACGCCACGTGTCAAAAAAGTTATATTTCGTATTGCTATTCTAGAGGTAATTATCCAGGTTTATACAAACATATGGAGCAGTATGACGGGTCAGATGTCTTAAATAATCATAGAGTTGACTCGGTTACAGAAACCTTAACATCTATTGTCAAAAATGCAATAGACATATTTATTTCTAAACAGTTGATGCGCACTCCTCATTATCTGAGTTGGTTTTCGAAAAATTTAAACAAGGGATCACGTAAAAGGTTTCACTGTCATCGTTTTGTGTGAAAAACGGGCTTGGATGAATGGTACCAGCAGTTTAGTATCTATCGTGGTCTGGTCAATAACTCTATGGACATGATAGCCAATTCTACCTAAGTAATATTGAGTATAACATAAATAAAAATTCAAAGGACTTTTGGCTCTTTACTAAACAGCATGTGTGTGAAAATAAGTTGAATAGTTCTCCTCGTGATGATACCGGGTACCAGTATCGTCCGGCTAAAATAGGAGCTTTTTTTTTTTTCGCCGAGTATTTTAGTTCGTGTTATTCATCTCTTAATCTAGGTAGCTCTTTAAGTGGACCTAATGTTGACTGTTTCGATTAGCTCTCTTCTTTTACTGTTGGCATTGCAAATATTTTAGAAGGTATAAAAAAAAACGGAAACCCAAATTATCAACCGGCATTGACAAAATATCTAGTTTTATTATAAACGTTTGCGGCTACGTATTTGCTCCTGTTATAATGCATATGTTTAATCTGTCCCTTGCACAATAATATTTCCCAGAACTTTGGGAGTTCTCTGCAGTGGTGCTTATTTTTAAACCTGGTGGTTCCACATTGGTAAAAAATTACCGCCCAGTGTTATTGTTATGTGGCTTCGCTAAAGTATTTGGAAAAATGGTACATAAGCATATTTGCTCATATTTAAGTACAATTATATCTGAAGTTCAGCACGGATTTGTAAAGGGAAGGTCCGTTAAATCTGACTTACGCTCGTTTTTATATTTCTCAGCACCAATTGTTTCCCGCAGGGGACAGGTGGGCGTGATTTATTTCGACATGTCGAAAGGGTTCGACCGTGTTAATCATAATCTGCTGCTACTAAAACTCGCTTTACATGGTTTCAGCCCTCAAATGTGTGCATGGTTTGCTAGTTACCTAGGTGGTCGTCGGAACTCTGTCCGGGTTGATAATAGCTACTCTGACGAGTTTGCTTTGAAATCCTGGGGCCACTTTTGTAGATTTTATTTATAAATGATACTGTCTCCTGTTTTAGTGATGCGAAAATTTTTCTCTTTGCCGATGATGTTAGGTTGTTTCTAAGTTTGAAGTCACTGCTGAATAGCACGCGCCTTTAAATTGATATAGAACATGTTTCGAATTAGAGCGTCAAATAAGTCACTAGTTAGATCACGGTTAGATTTTGGCTCAGCCATCTGGAATTCTTTATCTATATCACACGCAACTGCAACCGAAAACCTTACAGAAACGTATGATAAGCATAGTGTACGGCAGCTATATTGAAAGAGAGTGTTTTTATCATTGTTAAACGTTACCTAAACAATTCGCGCTACATAAGCTTGCCGTGAGGAGGCCGTTTAGGGATTTTATACTTATTCACAAAGTTTCCTCGGACATGTTAATTTGATGGATCTATTACGATTCATAGAAATCCATGTTCCGTCAAGGGTCAGTCGTAATTCATCAACGTTTTTATTCATCTTGCATGTCCCCTGTATCCCTTTTGTCGCGGATTCAGTTGGCCTTCAATGAAAAACAGCAACTGGATAATTTCATGAGCCTTAGGGATTTTACATATCATGTTCGCGAATGTAAGTCTATGGTCTAAATATCGCAAGACGATTTGTGTTGTGTTCTGTTTCCGCAATTTTCGGCTGTTCCTACTATATTACGTGCACCTTCGTGAAGACTGTAAAGTTGTTTGTAGGCACAAACCATAAAGAAATATTATTAATAATACAGGGTGGAACAAGGAGACGGCAGGCTCTTGAAATCGACCGGAAAATTCGGTTTCTTAACCTATCGCGCTACGACTTTGTGCAGCGTTGCCCACAGATGGTGCATTTGTTTTGTAAAATTTTCAAAGAGCGAACTTACCTGAGGAAAAAGTAAAGAAAGAAAAAGGCTTAGCTCCTATGGAAACGCAGCGACGCCATCGCTCTTCAAAGAGCACGGCGCCGTTTCCCACGGGACACAAGAGGTGGCGCAACGAACGCCGCCAACGAACGAGCATACGGCGCGCCAGCGTCTTTAGCAGACAATCTTTTCGACTCAAAAGCGGCGCGCGTTCCGCAGGCGGCGACAGTCGCAGAAACAAAAATAGGCGCGGTAACAACAAGCAACTGCAGTTCCTTGTCTGCTAAATACGCCGGCTCTTGGAGTCGTCTGCTCGTTCGTTGGCGGCAGTTGGCGTCGCGACCGCTTGCGCCATCTCTTGTCTCCCGTGCGAAACGGCGCCGTGTTGTTTGAAGACCGGTGGCGTCGCTGCGTTTCCATAGGAGCTAAGCCTTTTTCTTTCTTTACTTTTTCCTCAGGTAAGTTCGTTCTTTGCATATTTTACAAAAAAAAAATGCACCATCTGTGGACAACGCTGCACAAAGTCGTAGCGCGATAGGTTAAGAAACCGAATTTTCCGGTCGATTTAAAGAGCCTGCCGTCTCCTTGTTCCACCCTGTATTTAATTGTAGACTGAAAAAGGACCCTATTTTGGGGTGTTATCTCTTCTTTCTCAATCAAATAATTCAACATATTTTTAATATAAATGAATGCCGAACTAGTGTATGACAGGATACCCAAATTAAAAAAAAAGTCGAAGGTGGCGTTTTTTTTATTTGCATCAAATTTTTGTTGTTTAATTTTTTCCCAAGTTTACCTAAACATATGACGACTAACGTATCACTGAGCTATCTAAATTATATATTAAATATTTTCCATATATAATAAAAATATTTTCTGAAAAGTATATGATGTTTAATAAATTATTTTATGAGATAAAGGCCTCCAGATTTAGTCATTTGTCGTTCGAGCAGGCATGTTTGGCAAGTTTTAGAAAAATAAATATAATGTAAATAATATTATTACTATGTACTAAAAGCAAGCTGTATCCATAGTTTGTTTCTAAAAATTCTTAGAATTCCACTAATTCGATTGTTTTCGTTACTCACTTTCAAAACTAAATCAGAACTATGAGCGGGTTCGCTTATACCATACATTAAACAATTCAATGGAAAAAAAAAAATAGTTAATTTAAAAATGTTGATTAGCCACCCTTTGGTCGATCTTACCACTTCGCTATTTCGTTCCTTCTCTCCTTCACAACAGTCGCTGCTTTTTTTTTTTTGAGCGCGATGCCTCCACGGTTTGGTTACGAGCCTTTCGCCACTCGGAGGCCAATCAGTGCCGTCACGGAAACAGGCTTAAGCTGAGGTAGTTGGTTAATGCTTTAGGTAAGGCCAGCTGACCTAGAATAAACATACACATAAAGAAAATACCATACACACCGCTGAACTAAAACTGACTTTTTTTTTCTCTCTTCTAATACGAACCCAACTTGAGGGATTGTTTTTATTGATGGAAACAAAAAGAAACCAGAGCCGGTCGGTACCCCCTGACTGGCTACTCTGGTAAGGGTGGGCAAGGAGTGTAAAAAGATGTGAAGAGAAGGTAAAGGCACAAAAAGGCCACATAAACTTATTTTACATTAGAGTTTCTTGATGAAGCCTGTCGTGGTCAGAAATCCCAGAAGGGACTTTGTCGAAAGTGTGGCAGTGGCTTCGTTTTTCCGCGGTCTCAGTATTTTGTCGCGGGTGAGGTCTACGTGAGGGGACAATTTAATTTCCATTTTTGGTTTTGTCCGTTCAGTTTCATAGTCGGGACAATCCAGCATAATGTGTATCAAATATTCCTAACTGTTGCAGTTAGCGCAGTCTGGCGAATTTAGTCTTCTACGAGGAACAAATACTTGTTTGTGCATGCAACTTTTAGGCGTATTCGATGTAGCACGGCTTGGCGCCCGTGGGTGTGGCCTCGAGTTACGTGAAACATTAGGTGCGGGTCGATAGTGCGTAGCCGTGTCGCTTGATCGGTGGCGTCATCCGATAGGCGTTTGTTTATGGCCTTCCCCAGGATGTTCACTACTGTTTTTATATCTGATCTTGTAATGGGGCTTCTACTTCGTTGATGGAGTTATAGGCAGCTTTTGCTACAGTGCCAACTAATTCATTTCCTGGGGCGCCACAGTGACTTGGTATCCACAAGAGGCTTGCCGGACGACTGTTGCGTATTGCGTCCTACTGCAGTTTGCGAATGTCCAATATTAGTTGCCTGTTCGGGCTCTTCAGACCTGGGAGCTGGAGTGATTGAAGAGAGGATCTAGAGTCAGTGACTATTGTCCAAGAACGAGGAGGAATTGCCTGAATGTGTCTTAATGCTTCGCGAATAGCAACTAGTTCAGCAGCTGTCGAGGGCATCCTATGTGAAAGTATATAACTTTAGAGAAATATTATCTTTCTTCTTGTTTCTTCGTACTTCACAGAATATCTAACCCCCGAAGGAACACGTTTTCTTTCTCGTGCCGCGTGAAAGAAGGTGCGCTAACACAGACGTCGCCATTTTCCTCAATGACAAGGGCGTCTAGGATTTCACTACAGTGTTCTAGAATACGGGGTAGTGTGGGGACCAGAGCGGCTAGCGTGAGGCGTGTGGTTTAGATCGCGATAGGTTTCGACACAGACGGATGGGCAGTAGGGTGAGTATGGCGATGGTGGAGCGGGTGCACTGAGTGCACGAGCTCGCGTGGCCGCACGCGCGGACTGCAGTCTTTTCGCTGCCCTTTCGACTGCAGCGCCGCGATAGATGTCTACACGCGCATCCTCATAAGCTCCAAATGCCGAGCCGCGCCGGTCCAAACACTCCCCCGTATTCTAGTACAATGTAATTTCACGTCGCAGTTTTGTCATGTTCCTTGCCACGATGTTTACGTCGCAGAACCGTGCCGAATGTTGACAGGCACGACAATAGGACAGAACGTTCCTGCGGTACGTGGACGACTGCTTCTGCGTTGTTAAAACCACAGAGGTGGATCGTCTTCTAAAGCACCTCAACTCGGTGGATGAGTCGCTACAATTCACGGTCGAACGCAAAGACAAAGGTTCCCTTCCCTTTCTGAATGTACTGGTAACCAGGAGTGGCAGTGGGCTAAGCTTCTCTGTTTAGGGGAAGCCAAGCCATACTGGCGTATATTTGGGGTTCTCACAACCCCCGGTGTCATAAGGCGTTGGTGGCCTCTGCACTCCTCAGGCGCGCCTTAGCCACCAGCTTCACAAAGAAGAGCCTCCAGGAGGAAATAAAGGTGGTAACATCGGATCTCCACAAGAACGGCGGCCTTCGACGGTTTACCCCTCGAATACCCAACAAGTCAAGGCATGCAACCGCAAGGCGCAGCATTCCCAACTCCAATCGCGTCTGTGTGCCCTACATTAGCCTCACAAGCGAGGCCCATTCCCGTGTTCTCGGTCGCTACGGGATTGCAGTGACTCATAAGCCACAGTCAAAAATCGGTTATCGCCTCTCCCTCCCGAAGGATGGGCCACCCAATAACAGGGCCCAAGGCTTGGTCTACCGCATACCATGCAAAGATTGCCAGACCTCATACGTCGGCGAAAGTAAGAACTTCGTAGAGAGGCTTACGTGACACAAATACGATGTCCGGAAGAGGGATGTGGAGGCGAGCGCCCAGTGCCTGGTGTCGAACGTCTCTCTGCCTACGCTCTATATTGGCGCGGAAATCTCCTGGGACACACACACCACTACATTTGCAAATGTCAGTACGGCTACCATTACAGATTTCCAGAATTCCCGTGAAACAAAGAACCTGTTGCAACTCCAGAAGCTTCGCTTACGGAGAATGCTGGCTCCTCGTATGTCTGCTTAGGGGAGATGGGTGTGATGGCCTTGCAGATAGTCTGTGTCGATGGACGTTGTGACCCCAAGTTCTTGTAGAAAATAAGAATTGGTACATCGCACCCTCCGAGGCGAGGGCTATCGAGAGTTGTCTCAAGAGAGCCCGAAAAGACCACCTCCGCTGATTTGCTGGTGGTAAATTTTAAACAGAGTCTCATAGCCTCCTTGGAGCATACGTCAAGAAGTTTTTGCAGTTCAAACAACGATCGTGCTCTCAGTACTACTCCGTCTGCGTACGTCAATCCCGGCAGTACCCAGTCAACTTGATCCCTATGCTCCAATTGTGGTAGCGGAAAGCTTAGTCCTGATTGTATAAGATGCTTATCTAGGGTGAATACATACAGCATATAAAATAGGGGAGAAAACGGGCAACCTTGGCGTAAGCCCCTCGTCACCAGCGCCTCCTCAGAGTGAGCATCAACAAAATGGGTCATAAACCTGTTGACATGGTATAGGCGGGAGATGAGCGTTGTCCACTCCGGCGGCGTGTTAAGCTGTTGTAGGCTAACAATAAGAGGGGCATGGCAAACACTATCGTAGGCCTTTGCGATGTCAAGAAAACAACATATCAGGTTTCTCTCCTCTTTCCATGCAACCTGAATACAATGTGTTAAGGTAAAAAGATGGTTCTCTGATCCACGTCCCCGTTGGAAGCCTCCATCGATTTTTCTCAGTATACTTTCTTTATCTGCCCATGCGGTCATGCGTTTTTCATGATGCGGGCGAATGCCCTATACAGTCGGGGGTCTGTACTGTCGATGGTACTGACGGTCACATTCTTTTTTAGGAATCAGAACGACCCAGCCACATCTCCAGTCTCGAGGAATATCTTCTGTCACAGATGAATTATCATTAAACTTCCTGCGAGTTGATCCCAGGAATCCTTGCGCAGTGCTTTAAGTACACTTACCGTAATGCTACTAATCCCTGGGCGGTGTTTTTCTTAATATGTGCTAATGCGCGTATAACTGACACCCTATCAATTGTTACATTATTGAGATCTAGTGCACAGTCTGCGCCTTGTTTGGGGCAGCAATTTTGTAATGGTGTCTCTCTTGGAGCCTGGAAAATTTTGACCAGATAGTCTGTAAGGCATTGCCTAAGTATCTCTGTGGGCATCCATGTGTCTTCGTTCAAGACTGATATAGACTGGTCTCTTCCATTGAGAGTTCCGGTGTATTTCCAGAACTTTCTGGGTGCGCCTCGGCCACTTGAACTGATGTTTTTCATTGTGGCTATATCAGCCTGGGTCATTTTGTCCTGCACAAGTCGTTTTACGTTCTGGTTCTGCAACTTGTACCCTTGCCACTTTTTTTACAACTGCGTCAGCGAGGCCGCCATGGAGAACCACGCGGTGCTCCCTGTTTAGCTCCTGTCTTAGTCTGATGGCGGCTTGTGACTTCCGCGTCCCACCAACGCTTTCTTAATTGACGCCCACCTCGGTCCTTTGTAGAACGCTGTCGAATGAGTCACTTTATTTCTGCCACATATTCCCCGCATCCAGCCCCGCTCTTTCTTTTGGTGCTGTTTTCAAACTTCTCCACAACCTTCTCCACTGCCGTTGGAGATAGCCGGGAACAGCCTGTCGGAGAGGGCTTTTGTCTTATCATTTTGGGTGTAGCTTTGGAGAATTCTAACCTCATCCGGTTGTGTTCACTGCCAATACTGTGTTCACCAGCTTCATCAATGTGTTCGTGAACCAGGTAAAACGTCAGATTATGTGAGACTAAGGCGTAATCAATGCATCTCTTGCTCTCCCGGGTACTTTATGTATATTGACTCTCATGTGATTCTCTGAGATTTAGTATCTTCAGGACGTTATCTTCGGCCATCCGCATCATCGTTCAACCATTTTTCTCCTCCTATTCGTCCAGTTCATGCAGGTGTCCATTGAAATCCCCTCAGATGAGAATGTATTTTGTAGCAGCCAAGTCCTTTACGTCGGTTTCCACACAACAGGAATCCCGATTATTTGCACCCTTACCTGAATATGGTCCCACTGGTGTCATGGCTCTTTGCATCACACTAATGTACTGCGTCACACCACGCCAACTCCCCCACCTCGACGCTGCTCCTCCACACGAAGACGTCCAGTCCAACACCAATTTGCATCGGTTGGAGCTTCTTCAATATCACGTAGGTGTGTCTCTACCATTCAAAAAAGCTTCATTCCTTCCGCCTCCAACTCCTATATCTGTTCCCGTCTTGCTCCTCGGAGGTTGAAAAATCCTTCCACATCTGTCAGTCATCTGCTGCTTCTTTGTCGTCTCCGTCATTTTTTGCTACACCTACTTTTGCTCTTCGCCCTCTTATCTTCGACGACCCTCCCCGAAAGCGGCCCTATATCCTGTGCCGCTGGTAGTGGTAACCCAGCTGTTGGCTCACCATCTCGGCCGTGATTGCACGCAGGTCTTGGGGTTGAGGCAGCACCGGTATAAACATTTGGGAGAGACGTGTTGACGTTGGAGTTGCCCAGGATTGGCGGGAGTACACTGGGAGTTCCCCGTTTGGCAGTGTTTGGCGCTGAGGTTGTAGAGGGTCCATTTCTGGAGTCGCCTCAAGTGCTACATGATTGTTTTGCGATGGCGGAAGTTGCATGTTCGAGTCTATGCAATGTACTATGTCTTGGGGTCACGGTGTCCATCTCTCCAATTCGCGAACTGGGCTCAGTGGTGGCAAACTTCTGTGATAGTCCTTGCGTTGCTCTTCAACTGGATAGCGATGGCAAGGCAAAGCCAGCACTTCGGTCTTGCCGGCGTGCCATCTGTTCACGGGGTCGTTCATGTGTTGTGCATGCAGGCTCCCCATTTCCTGATGCAGCATGCAGTGCTCTTCGGCTGGGTGATGAGCTTGAGGTTTGCCATACATTGTTGTTGTATTTACTTCCTGCGCCGGTTTGTTCCTGAGCTCTACCAGTGGACTCCTCTGCTGACCGATCTTCGAGGTTGGTGGGTCTCTTCGCCATCGTATGCCTAAACACTGGTGGCCACGGCTCTTATCTTGTTGACCACGTTTGGTACCCCATCTTCCTTATAGTGTAGCCTGTCTCTCTCCATTACATCTTTAGCTTTGAGATCTCGGCTCAGGTCTATAAATCGCGCCTTGATTTCCTTGCAGAGCTTCTTTAGTTGGGCATTCAGTAGCATGGTTGCTGCTTGAATTCTTTTGCCTCTGCCCTCAATTTCAGGTATTGAGCATATGACCAATGCGCCTTTGCGGTCTGTCCATTTCAGCCTTAGTTTCTCTGCAATCGCCCCAGGGTTTTCGCCGTGCTAGATGCCATTTACACCCACATCCAATGTATACATTCGGGGTACTTTCTTTACTTTCTCTTCATATTCGCCTATTAGGTGGCGTACATCTGAGATTGTTCCACCTCTGTTATATGGGATTTCCATTCGGCAATGGTCCCCTACTCGATCTACGAGAGTGCGTGCATAACGGGAAACATTATTATCAGCTCCAACAATGACTTCCCGTGCCATTTTTTGGGGAGGCCGGACTGGTTCATCTATGTCACTTTGGTTTTTACGAGTCCCATTCATGGTGATAATGTTGCTGTTGTCTCCTACGTGACTGGCTAAGTCCTTTACTGATGTGGTTGCCTCTCGCTGCTCTGTTTGTACCTGCGCCATGCCTCAAAGTTGTTAGGAGCGAAGCGCCATCTGTTGCATGATAAACCAAGCAGACTGCGGCACTGCGTGACTGCGCTTTGAGCTATCGCTGTTTGTCTTTCGGTCGAGCTGGTGTTTTTAGAGCGCAGCTCTTAGGCGGCCGTTTCCTGCTGGAGCGGCGTCGCCGTCGCTGTCGGTGTCAGCGTCGCCGTCGGCGTCGGCGTAACCGCGCGGTGCATTATGGGTAAATTTCCTCGCTTAAGTTAGCGGAAAAATTTCCCGGCTAAATTTAGCAGAAAATTTCTCTGCTAAATTTAGCGGAAAAGATTACCCCCTAAATTTAGCGGAAAAATTTCCACGCCAAATTTAGCGGAAAAAATTCCCAGCTAAATTTAGTAGAAAACATTTCTCACCAAATTTAGTGGCATAATTTTTCCACTAACTTTAGCGAAGCCAATTCCCCGCAAAATTTAGCGCAAAAGTTTTCCCGCTAAATTTCGCGAAAATTATTCCCCACTAAATTTAGCAGAAAAATTCCCCGCAACCTTTAGCGGTAAAATTTCCACTCTAAATTTAGCGGAAAAAACTCCCCGCCAAATTTAGCAGAAATATTTCCCCTAAATGGGAGGCGAGCAGGAGAGGATAAGGGGTGTAGCCTCCTCTCTTTACCTTCCCCTCCTCCTCCTCAAGAGCTGCTCTCTAACTCGGCGTTACAGGGGATAGTAAACCTCTTTCATTTTCTTTTTTTGCAAATTGGGTAAAGTAAATTTCTGCCGGCATTCGATTACAATGCCGAAAGGCTGCAGTGTTCCGAAAAGCCCTAATTTCAGTGTCTGCAATCCGGACGTCTGCAGAAATCACCTCACATTTCACCAGCTAAAAGAAAAGCCGCAAGTGAACTTCCTAAAGGTACCTTTTGCATTGTTTTATTGCTCAGAACTCTGATGTTGTCTGGTTCATTGTGTTGGTGCATCCAAGAAGCCAGTGTACTGCCTGGACGGGAATTCTTCTCTTATCCGTCCAACGACACAAGCAAGCAGCACTTGTATGTTGTAGCGGCCCAGCCTCAGCCACAACCATTTGGTAAACTGCCGGTAGGCGACGAAACGTAATCAGCTGCAATAATATAATGAAAAAACAAATTAGTACAAACGCTAGTACCACTGCAAGCAGTGTGTAAAGCATAGCTGGGAACAGAACGTTTACTGATATGGAAGAAATCAAATGACCAAGCACTGGTGTCCTCTACGTGGCTGCAAAGCGCGACTACGCGCTAAAGCCTTCAGTATAAAGATAAAATTTGGACGAATTACGTACTTGTTTTCTCCTCGGCCCCACTTCGGACGTCTTGCTCTTCCAGCTCCCACTACAATACACACAGGACAACGAGGTCTAAACAAAGAACACGAAAATAATCGTGCTCTGTGATGAATTCGTTGTTTTGGAGAGCGACGGCGGCGGTGCAGTCCCGGCAACAGACGCTTTCCCGGGCTGTCGCCATCACTGTACTGCATTTGCAGGTGCACCTTAAAAAGAACGAATAACAAATCGTTCCTATTACGTTTGAGTGCATAGCCGAATTGTCGACCTACCATTCGTTACTTGGGAGGCGCCATCCTTGAGAGTCTTCCGAGTCCGGTTCCTACGACCAACTGCTGGTGGTTTCGTCAGAGGACTCGTCGCATTGACGCGCTGGTGTCCCGGCGTATGGGACAAGACCCAGGTTTTCGCTGTAGCGTAGCGTATCTGGTTGCGCATCGCTCAACTGGGATATATCCATAGCGATCGCGGCGGTATAAATTGTGGCGATGGCGCTGACTACTGTGACTAGCGCTGACCGCTGACGGTACGCCGCTGCCGCGAACGCGCAGAATTGGCGCGGCTGGGAGAATTTCCGGTTTCAGGAAAATACAACGTCCTGGGCACGTGATTTCTGGCTGTGCTGTTGAGGTGAGGAGGAACGCTGGATCGGTTTTTGCGGAAAACTCATTCATAGTCGCTTTTATTTAGCCGATGACGGCATTTATATACTTTGCGAATACCTTCGTATATATCTCTTCCTTTTGAAACATTACACATAAATTCTATATGTGCTACATGAAACAGATGAGTAAACAAAAACTAATATTTTTAAGCAGGAAGGTAAGTAGAACGAGAGAATATACATATATTTTGATATCTTTCGCAACCTGTTGCAGTGAACTCCGCGCAACATGCTGTATTAACTTTTACAGTAATTGGAATGCTCTTTGTGTTTATATTGTTTTTATAGGTATATTTTCGTTTAATTTACTCGTATCAAACTCTACAAGTTAGTGGTATTTGTGGCCGATCGGGTTATACTCCAGCTGTTCTTAAGCTGAGACTAGAAGCCCCGCCTTTAGCGCGAGTTTTCTGCCTTTGCTATCACAAGTGTGAACGCGCAGGCACGCCTGACCAAAACACTGCGGAAGCTAGCGAGCTCGCGCTGAAGCTGGACCTTCTAGTCTCAGCATAAAGGTGAACGGATCATTGCGCACACCAGCTCGGAGCCGGATGAGCGAAAGCTCGGGCTGCAGAACACAGGGATCCAGGGCTCAATCCCCACCCCAGCCCGTTTCGATCGCGAAGAGCATCGTAACGGTGTGCCATTGTGTATCCCTACTCCGTGGTGCAAGTTAAAGGTCCCAGGCTAGCGGTTGTACTCCGCTGCCTACATTGCTCATCTACAGCTGAGACACCAGACGCCAATTGAACTAACTTGCTTTATAAACTGACCCAACAACCATAGCCGCGGTATTAACATCGAAAAAGGGTATTTTATTTACAAATGAAAACGTTTGGGTATGGAAATTATCAAATTCACTATTATTTTACTTGGTATGGTTCATTGCAGGACAGGCTATGAGGGGCTTAAATCATTGCTAGTATACGCGGTGTCAGGGTCGACTTCGTTAAATTTTGTTGCACACGAATTGCTATGGGCCAGGCGTCACGAGGTACACCCGCTCGTCGAACCCAGTCATGGCCATGTGAGCCTCAAACTTGACGCCGACACGGCATTTGCCGTTTCTGATAGCCCCTGCGGCAGCCGATTGAACTATCTGAAGAATGTTTGGGCTCCCGATTTCTATCCCATCCTCAGAAGGCATCCCGAACGTTTGGATGACAAATTTATCAGTAAGTAGCCGAAACGAGCTTAATATTTGAAAACCTAGTGGCCGCGTTAAGTTTGGGGTGCACTGTACACGACCGTCTTCCAATTGCACATGCAGCTTCAAAGACAGCTTCTAAACAATATGCCAGTACAAGGCTCTCAGAGTATACGGCTAGCTCTGAACTGGATGCGCGGAAACTCTTCTGCAACCGAAATCACCAAAATTATATTTTTTAATTATGAAAATATTTATGTGTTGGCTTCCAGAATACTCTAAAATACGATACATGGCATCAAATTTCTTTAAGATTATAATTACTTTTCTCTAAGCATTTTTATAGTATAAAGTAATTTTTCGTCTGGTCAATGCAAGTAACGCGTGCTACTAGACAGTACCCCCAGTGTACTCAGTACTTATGTGAACTATCCGCACTGTTTAGGTACTCTACTTCTGGATATATATTTTTCGCCTTATGCTGATGCAATAAAATAAATCGCTGCAAGTTCTAAACATCAGCCGTAACCTTGAACTAAAGAGCTCTCTTATAATCCATTCGTTATTTTCACCAGCCATCTAGTCCGTTATATCATGTTATATGATAATTTATTTACGATGACTGAGTCCAGAGTTTAATCATTTAACGTCGAGGAGAGATTTACGTTTTGAGCCTACTACGCAAGAATTGAAAACAAAAATTTAGTTTGTTTTGGAGTTAAAAAAAATTATGCTCACAGGATCCAATCGCGGCCAGAGTGACCACAAACTGGAGAAAAGTCATCGCTGGGGGTTACTTTGTGGGGTGTAGTACCACTGCTCAGAAAACCACACACCTCTAGCTTTTACGCAAGCCAATATATTCTATTGCCTAAAAATAATATATCTATTATCTGTTTTGTTTTAAACAACAACTTTCGTTTGAACACAATGTGCTGTTTCGTTTTTGAGTAACGCTCGAGGCATTTTACTCGGATGTTGAAGCAATATAACCTTCCTAAAATGCGATATAAATGTATCTTATGGCATATATTTCTTTTTATTTTGGTTATAAAAGGGCAGCGCACGCGCGCATAAAGAACTATTAACATTCATCGGCCATCGAAACTAAATTATGTAAAACAATCGAAGGCAGTAAAGCTGCCTAAAAGAAACACACTTGTATAGCTTTTCTTATGAGTATCTGCCACCTAATTCAAAGCCCATGTTTTTCATGCTTCGAAACCAGCCTGTGTTACCGAGATCTGATTATAATGTTCGTTATTATAATATTAATTGTTTTTTTTTTCTGTTTTTTTGCTTTGCTGTTTTTTATGTTTTTTTTTATTTTGTCCCTGTATAATGCTTCAAGCAACAAATGGAGGAGACTACTTTTCTTTTTAACCGGGGTGGTCATGTTTTAATTGTTTTTATATTACCTTTATACTTTGTGCTTTGATTATTCTGCTGACAGCTGTAAGGGGGCTGATGGTTACGTCAGAAATCTTTGTCTAGGCTCTTTTGCAGTAGCCTGACAGACACATGTCTGAGTGAAATAAAATGTTTATTAATGATGTTTAGAAACAAAAAAAAAACGATCACTATAAAACTCTATTGTAGCTAGAGGATGGGTTATTCTCAGAAGTGTTTGTTAGATCCAAATGAAATAAAACAGACCGATCATCTTAAGACTACTTCTCCGTAGCCATATCTGATCAGGGTAATACACAAATATTTCCACTAGATCTGGCATTGCATTGGATAGGTTCCCTGGTAAGAAAATGTTTGCAAATTTTCATACGTCACAAATATTTTAATTTTCAAAATAAGAAGCGCGAATGAAAGTTGCGAATAAAAGTTGGTTGTAGCGTAAATAAGAGTTGTTGCGCAGGCTAGCTAATGAAATTTCTAACTTAAAAAAAAAAAATCCCGAGACAAGAGAACAGGAAGGGACAAACACACAAAAAAAACTCTTAAAACGCAGCTGCAAACTTTATTCATATTAACAGCCTCTTATATCGACGGATCTCAAACCAATTTTGAAAACAATAACCGTCAGCCCCACAAACCAGAAAAGTGGGAAAACCCGTCACCTCAAATGGTCAACCACAACAAAAGAAAAAAAACGTTCAGCCTTTCCACTCCGGTGAAGATGTAACACCAGCGAAGCTGTACTATGTGGGGATTGAAGTATTTATAAAGACTGTTCAACCGGCGTGGCGTTCTGTCGTCTCCGGGCCTGGCGCTTGCGCTTGGCTTCCGTGGCACGATCGTCGTCCGTGGCGTTGGCCCACCTGCGCCTGCCACTTTGCCGCTTCTGTCCTCGGCGGCGTTCCAGGAGAGCGATGTGCTTTTCTTCCGCAACAGATTCGAAACCACTCGACACTGGGGAACTCGAGGCGATAGCGGCTTCGCGGCGTTCGCGCGGCCATTCGCGCTGCTCCGCACGCCGTCGCTCCTTGCGCTCCCGCTCTTCCATGGAACGAACGGATCGCGGCCGACCCGTTGTGAGTCCAAAGGGCAACTGATAAGAGCGCTAGCACGATCTCGACGTCACGAGAGACATGACAGACACGATTGGTAGGTGAGACGATGACGTTTTCGACTCTCCTCGCCGTACATGAGTGAGCGTGCCGGTGAACTAGCTCGAGCTTTGTGTCGACACGCCGCTTGCCTGCGGACATGATAGGGGGGAGCTAGCTCCTAACAGCTTCGCTGGAAAACAAATTTAATTAAACAAATAAGAACATCGTATCCTAGCTTTGAAACAACAAACGCCACAAACCAGAAAAGCGGGACGACCCATCACCTCAAAAAAAAAAAAGAATGACACAAGAAAAGTACATTATACAGATATGAATTCATCCTGGATTTGAAATGACAAACGACAGCGCCACAAACACGAAAAGTGTAGTAATGCAGATTCTCGGGCGAGTTGGTACTGAAACTTTGAGAACATAATAGCGCTTCAAGACAGGGACGAGAGTAGGAACGCGACAACACAATGCGCTAACTTTAACTGCTTAATTGTCAGAAAATGAAGGGTATAAATACTCTGCGTTATCGCGCCATTCAACAAATCCCATGCCAGGCCAATGCTGGCAAGAACTCTGCCTCTTTGTCGTCCAAATCGATTGACGCCACGGTGACACATCCATCCCTGTAGTTTTTATATCGTGTCTCTAATAACAGTTTCTAATAACAGTGCACAAAATAAATTCTGGTTTGCACCCACATTCATGGCATTGCAATGATAAATAACCGTCACGCTGTCCTCCCACTTTTTGGTTGTATTCGCGCAATTTGTCACTTAGGCATCGGACAGGCGGGAAGATTTCTGGATGATATATAGCGCGAACAGACCAACAAAATCGCAAGTAAAATCGCATCATGTGAATCAGCTTTAGCGTTCTGCCAGTACGTATAATTTCTTATCAGTATATATATTTTTATCTAAATAAACCATTCAGTTGAAAGTTACGCCGTGTCCTGTCCATATCTTTCTTCGTTTTGTCAATGTTTTTTGGTCTTCTCAGACGGTACCTGCGTGTTCATGTGCTCCAACATCCGCAGCCTGCGAGCAACCTTTGCTTCAGCGAAGAACAGGTGGCTGGACAGGACGATGTTTCTTGCCGCTTTTCCATCGATGACAGGCTGGCTCTTTCACATGTGCACTGCTCCATGGGGCAGATACTTTACACCGCGCTCAGTGTACCATCGCGATCTATTATGGTCTGGCAGGGTCTTGAGCAGTCTTTGCACACCCTTAACAGCTCCCTCAGGGAGCTTTCGAACACCAGGAATTGGCTTTCTTCTTCTGGTGTTGAACCTAATGCACCTTGATTGTTGCTGGAACGGTGTCATGCAAAGTATTATTCACAGATTCTATACATGCAATCATGTGCATGGCGTTCCTATCAAATCCTTCGCTGCGGGATGGAGAGCATGTCCCATCCGAACCTGGTATGTAGCTTGGGACAGGAGATGAGCATTCATATGGTCCGGGGTCCTCTGTGAGAGGGACGGCTGTCACCACTGCAGGAAGGCTCGTCTTTGTGGTGCGGTCACTCAAGGCCATCTGTGTTTCGCAGGATGCAGAGAGACCATTGGCAGAGCTCGCTATTGGAAAAATGTAACAGCAACATATAAGCAGCGTATATAATTCTGATAACATTCTAGTTTGGCTTACTGAAGTCATACCAGACACAGAGGAGAAGCATACAGGCGCTGCTCCGATATCACAGATGCTATCATGATTCTTCGTGCGACCCGTATGTTTCCAAGAAAATGCTCATAACGTGTGACCGACTCGTATTGACGCCAGTAACAATTCATCAAAGTCGTACCGCATAGCAAAGCTAACGTGCACGGCAACAAGCCGATCGTGACACCTAGCCGACGATATTGCATCACTGGTCGACAGCGGCGAACGGGCCGTTACTCGTACTCGGCCAACTCGGCGCTTTTTCGTGACTTTTTTGCCGCGTCGCCGCCGGCGTGCCGGCGTCCCGGCAGTCCCGAGCCCCCGGCGTCCCGTGGCCGTCGGCGAAGACTTCCGGTTCCGCTCCCGCGGAGACGCAGGGGGTCGACCGGGTCGTCCGCTCGCTCGTTCTATGGTTCGTTCTACGTTTTACGGGACAGATGTTTTGTGGTCCGGTTCAGCCGCCTCGGTGGCTCCGAGGCGAGAGCGCTGGCCTACGGATCCCCATATGGCGGGTTCGAATCCCGGCCGAGGTGCCCGCAATCTGACGGAGGCTTATTGCGCAGGAGGCGCCGTGTAACCGAGCTTTCGGTTGCACGTCGAAAGATCCCCAGGTGGTCCAAATTAATCCTCAGTCCTCCGCTGGGGCGTGCCAGATGCCCGTCGTTGGTTTGGCACGTAAAACACCCAAATTTGACTTGTGGTCCGGTTCGACGCTGGCTCTGAACCCGACGGCGCCTCCCATAGTTCAATCAGGCGTGGTCAGCCTGGGTTAGCGCAGCGCGGCTGGCTAGCCTCGTCCGATCGCCAGACCACCGTCGACTTCGAAGTTCGGCCGTTAGGCCTAGTATCCGAAGCCGTCTGTCTTTCCGTGAAGCGGTAAGCAAATCTCGTCCCATTTTCGTTCTACTTTTAAATTATGATAGGTGCGCTTCAGTGTAAACATGTGTGCCAAGTGTTCGTGACAATTTTGAGCAAGAATAATTGTGCTTAATCATGGTTTTTCATTTACCGAAATTGTAAATCGAGCCGATGACTGAGGAGCCATGCTTAAAAACGATGTACGATGTTAACTGCTAGTTAAGCAGCTTTTAAAGATGGTTGTGGCTGAATGCGAGGCTGGTTCCAATGCAATGGTAAGCACTTAGAGCGCCTTTCTGAACGGCATGTAAGGAACAGAGCAATATAGCGCCGCTCATAGCCTTGGTCGCTTTCTCCCTTCGCTTTCATAACGTGTCTCGTCGCGCGGCTGACTGAGCGACAGCGGGTCCTCGTCGCTGTCGCTTTCCTCGTCGCTAGCCAAATCGCTTGCATGAAGTACATCGCCCTACACTTTTCTGCAGCGGTGCAGGAGGTGCATGTAAATCGAATGAAGCTTTTATACACCGCGAGCGTTTTCTTGACCAACTCACACTAGCGATTGTTTCCACACTGTCGATTACATTTATGCAAAACGGGGGCTGCTGGTTCGTCATATAAACCAGCCATTTCTGTGTTTAATTAAAACACATAACTGACCTAAAAAATCCTACTATCCTAGATTTAATGCTATCGGAATTTATTGCTTTAGATAAATTTGTTAATTTATGCTTTTAGCCCCTTGTCCTGCCAGATACAACATCAGGCTTAAAGCAGTGTTCTGGATATCCTTCCAAGACCTGATGCGGGTCGTAATTCAATCCAGGAGTCGGCGGTGTCTCATGGGCGTGTTGCGGGTGCTTCTTACTGGATGGTGCTACCCAGGGACAAGTGATCATGCTTGATAAAGGCAAGGATGACAGCCGTAAGTACACATATTGTTTTTACCTTTGCTCAAATCCACTTCGTTTAAGAAACGCACAGATTGCATGTGCACATCTCTCGAGGCTTCTATAGTCGGCATGTTATTATTCTGCAGTGCTCAAACTCTGTCAACGCTAGTTTCTCTAGACCATGCGAATGAGATGTAACACTAAACCACATGCTCTTACAACAGTGCTGGGATGAAGCACCGTGGAAGCTACTTTATCCTTTACAATGCAGCACAAATTAGTTGACGCCGAGTATAGGCCGAGTGAGACTCCATTTCACCAAAAGCTCTGCCAAAACAAATCAGACACCTTATAGGCTGTGCAAAAGAATCTCGCGTGCCTAACCTGGAGAAGGGCATTTTCTTGCATAGGTAAATTGTTTCTTACACCAATACGTTTAGTCTCATTGAAATGCTAACATCATGTGACAGACGGAAGTACTGTAGACACCTTAATGTTCGCGAGCCCTTTACTTCCCGAATTGTGAAGTTCGCGAAATAAAAGGGCGCGGGAAAATTTTGGTCCCTAAGAGTTTCAATGTGGCCTTTAAATTTGCGAAATTTATTGGGTGTGATTATTACCTCTGTGACCAATTTGAGAAGAAATAGGAGCCTCGAAGATAAGGGGTTTTACTGTATGTCGGAGAATGAGTAGGTCATTTTTGTTCGTATGCAAGAGTAAAATCAACAACAGCAATCGTAAGGTCCCCACTCTGTGAGCCAATTTGTGTCTATTGAATGATATGAATTTTATTTTAGTTCATTAAACATTTTTACTATACATGGTGGGATACCGTATTGAACACTAAGAGAGTTTTTCTTGAAGCAGTCAGCATGGGCCCGTGCCGTAGCACAACAGAGTTCATTTGCTGGTTGTACCGTAGTTCTAAGAAGGATTCGCACAATCTGGGGGAATCACAATTCTGTGGTCGACCTCGAGGGTGAACGAGATTGGCTCATTCTAAAAAAATATTGGCTAGAAATCGGGGATTTTCGACGAATCTACTCGCATGGTTGAAAGGGCCTGACAAGTCTTGTGAGCGCTTTGTTTTCTAGCCTTTCAGTCATGAATCCACTCACGCACAACATGTGTAGATGTTCCGATGTTCCGATAGCATTCCTGAAAGTTTTTATTAAACACCCTGGACAAAAGCTTGCATTTCAATGGTGATATATATATTTATGGCGAGAATCCTGGGCTTCCCTTAGCGGAAAGAGACCGTACTTGAAACGAAGTTGAAATATAGTTAATATGAATATTCATTTTGTATTCATTCTGTATTATTGTGTCCGCATTCGAAATATGCGCGTAAGGTATTCAAAATACATTATAAATATTAATCAAAATATATTTTATATCTGACAAAAATATAATTCCTTCCTCCTCAAGATGCCATTTGTGTATTAGAAACCGGCTACACAATTTGTTAATTTTTTTTAAATTTTGGACTTCGTTATTAAATGGTGTCCCTGTGGCATTTGAAAGCTCTACTAAATACATCCCACAACTACACATTAGAAACTAACACAAAAACAATGACGCACTGAACACACGAATCACAGTCCTGTTGACTGCTCTTGAGCCTTATATAGCCTACATATTGAAGGTACCCTACCGAGAAATCCGGTATAACTTTTCGCTATCCGCATTATGGAACCGGAAATCTATCCGGATTCTATCTGGATTCTGTCTGGAATATAGGTTTTCAAAAATTATTCCTTTGTTTACAATTATGAACTGTACTTAAAATACACTCAAATTAGAATGTGGTATATTTCAAACGTATTAGTTTTCGCTAAGGGTTGTAGCTTTATCTATGGCAGTTTGTCCTGCTGGTCGAGAGTTCGCACTGCCGAGATGCATCCAACATAGAGCTCGCGCTTGCAGCCTAGTGGTGGAATCGTTGTACATTACAAAAAGTTGGGAAGCAGAAAATAAAGCGAAACAAAGGTCAAATGAGCATAGATAAGTAAAAACTATGCGAATAAGTTAAAGTAACATACCTACTTTTCTAGCGAAAACTTATCGGTGAGATGATATCACTATGGCGCATGCCATTTCCAGTGCTCGAGACATGGCAACCGGGACTCGTAGCCGGTTGTCTGCGAGCCGCGTCCCAGCCAGTCGTGGGTCACATGCTGTCCGCGTGTTTGAGACCCCCTCATGCTCAGTGAGTGTATGAACTGGAGTTGTGTTCCCAGTCGACACTTGTTGAGCATGAGGTTCGCAAAATCTTTCCATTGCGGTAGTAGTTTTTTTTTATAGTCTTTACAGTTGAATGTGAATATTCGGCGAATATCTCAGGTAGGGGCGAAAGGGGGTTAAACGAATGCGTTCAATCATTTGCCTTAATTAGGTACCCATCATTTCAAGGCCTACATGGCCGGCCTTGTTCTCGGGGGTGACTATGGCCGTGGCAGTAAAGGATCAGTTTGCTTTTTATAAGTACAAGTACAAAGTATAAAAATAAAAAGATCTATGTACTGATCACAAAAGAATATACTAGCCATTGTAATGTATCTCTTCCAAGTACTTGAGCGTGATTTGTTTTTATTTTCAGCTATTTGGGTGCCTCAAGATCTCGAGATCCTAGTGGCTACAAGCCTGGACTCAATCTTCTTTTGTGGTCTGGCCAGGACCATGGGGGAGGTAATCCCAGCAACAAGAGCATCGCAGTATCTTCCTGCCTGTGACTTTTGATTAGCGTCACGACAGCCGAATCCTCGTGCCACCAGGTGTTAGATATGCCACTCGAAATAAGCATTCTTCTTACCTATTCCTTAAGTGAAGCAGCAAAAGCACTACTAAGCCTAAAATGCAAAAGGCATATTCAAATCTTGGGTTGGATGGAGTTCCAGTTACAAAAAGGAGTCTGAAGACAAGATTAAAACCTGAACTTAAAGCCTGCGAATGTAGGTTGGATGATGTCACCAAAATAACTTCCCACAAATGGCTTCGCTCGTGCTATACCCAAACAAATTCTTTAAATAATCATTGTGTTACGTTGGTGTCATCAATCTTATGTACCAATCGCTCCCAGCAGTCGGGAGATGTGAAATATAAATAAACAGGAACTTGCACATTGTCAGCTCTGCAAAGGTTTATATAGTGAACAAAGCATAGCACGTTCAACTTAAGAAAACAATACACTGCAGGGCTAGTTTCAAGGTTCACATATGTGTAATTGCTCTTCATAATGAAGTGAAAACTGCTTAAGTTCTGGCCCACTACAGGCTTTCTATTAGTGTTAAAACGTGTTATTGTGTTTCAAACAGCTCGCAACAGGTACTTTCTTGAAATACATAGGTTCATGGAAATTATTATGTGGATGTTTGCAGACAGTCATGGTGAGACCGATCTTTAATGTCAAGTGTTCCACTTATTCAGAGTTGGTTGAGCCTGTAAATATTTTTGGTCGCAAATTAAATTTTTATGCGGTGCAATGGGCACAATCATATGTAATGACTAGCTCTACCTAGGGGAAATTTATACGTTTACTACGGAAAGATGGTTTCGCAACACGAATTATTTCTTTTATTGAACTCTTGCACTAACCTTGTCTCTAGAAACTTTTTATATTCGTTACAATGCTGAGATAAGATTGTGGAAATAGTTTTTCTAGAACTACGCTAGATATTTCCAGTTAATCAACTTTCTCGCAAAGCATTCGAGAGAGCCAAGCTCTGTAATGTACGGAGGGAACTCACCGAATGACGCGGCTGACAGTTTGTTTTAATCTATAAGAAACAGTCAGCACTGTAACAGTAATAATGACATGTCACTTGCTTATGTAATGCTCATTGTCGCAGATCAAACTGCTTTTTCCGTCTACACTCATTTTCAATAAACTCATTCACCAAACTCCCTTCCGAGACTGAAGCACCTTGTTCTCCGAAGTAACTTGCATGAATATAGATGCAACAGTTTTCTTTGAGTGTTCTGCTAACCCTATTCATGACCATATCCATAATTGTATCCACATTCTACCTAATAATTTTTATTTTGACATTTGAGTTTTCGACAGTACTTTTCTACACATATGTGCTTGTTGAGCCGTACTCAATCCCATACATCTTGTTCACTATTACATCAATATATAAAAGTGTTCATGCCGAGTGAGAGTTCAAGGTACCGAATCTGTCGTGCGAGTTAAGTAAGAACCAATAAAAAGCTCTAAAAGTAAATTTTGTTAAAGGGGGCTGAATGGGCATCAGAATAGCACATGCCATGCTAAAAAAATGCAAACTCTTGTTAGTTATGCAAGGTTGTTGTTTTGCATGTTTCACTTTCATTTCCTTGTAAATGCAGTTGTAAGTCAGCGGCTCCTTTGTTAGGTTCTCTCGTTTGTCCTATGTGCTTTTTATTCTGTTTCTTGGAGCTGTGCATCATTAACTCGCCTAAATTTGTATTTTGTTAGCTGGCGGTTGTTCATTACTGGTTCCCACCCCAACAATGCACCGCATTATGAAAGACCCACTCGGCGTGCGTGGCCGAGACAGCGGCTGGTGGGGGCGCGGCTTACACTTTTGGCCATTATTTTCAAGTGAGGTCACTCAGCACTCAGCCAGGCTTGGTTTCGGCTAAGCGCAGGAGCGCATTTCGTCCGCGTCATTCTTTAAAATATTTGCAAGGCTCGAGACAGATATCATCATTACATCATCTGGCTGTTCTTGGGCACGTTAAATAAAGATTTATTATTATTATTATTTACTTGTTGGTGAAATATATTAGGATGCTCGCTGCAAA
Source organism: Ixodes persulcatus (assembly GCA_013358835.2). NCBI lineage: Eukaryota > Metazoa > Arthropoda > Arachnida > Ixodida > Ixodidae > Ixodes > Ixodes persulcatus. The sequence goes on from JABSTQ010011037.1 coordinate 217,662, forward strand.
AAAAAAAACAGTTATGAAAGATATATCGATGCAATATATTTTGAAAACGAAAAGCGTTAAGTAGTGAATTTGTTCGTTAAAACAATGTCAGAAATCTTTACATTGTTTAATACAAAGCTGAATTGCAAAATCTCATCAAGAGTAGTGCAATCAAGTTTCCCCTTCTGAATGCCCATGCAGCTGCGGTATGACGCGAATGAAGCGGACAACACTCTCTCCTTTCTTCCAAATGGCAGGCTAATGTAATTTAAAAAGAAAAAAAACTGTATACCTCGACTATACCGAAATTAAAACTAGTAAGCATGTTAGAGCCCAGACAACTGTCAAGCAAGTGCCCTCTTCTTAGGGCAATATGGAACCTCTCAAAACGCATGCCGCGCTTCCACCAGCCACGCTCTATGAGTGGGTCTTTCATATTGTGATGCACTGTACACGTGAAGCATAGCCAAACGAAGTGAGGGGCGTGCTTTAGGAACATAAGATGTGTGCAGCAGATCTCCGTAGCGCTGTTGACGTGGTATCTGTAGATGGTGGTCTTTCTGGGTTGATTATTAATTGGCTTTCTGGTGGAAGGCTGCTTTGGCTGTTTGCGCTTTGCCTATAACAGGATTATTGAATAAAATGAAACCTTATATAGATTATAACGGCTATTATATAATATCCATTATAAACTGCCTCCTTCATATCTTAAAATTTTGTTTCTACGTGCAGGAACTTGTGGAGCCAGAGGACATGGAAACGTTGATGAGTGCGACCACTGATTCCATGTTCGTTTACGACATCAGTAGCACAATATGGGGAGAGCAGCTGAAGAATAGGGGCCTGACAGAAGCTCCCAGTCGCCGGTTCTTAAAGAGCGGAGCAGTAGGGAAGCACGCCCTCACACCACGGAAAGTAAAGTATGTCTGCCGTACGTGAGAATTTTATACAGCTGCCAGTACATTTCTTCAAGCAAGAAATCCTCACGCGTTATTGGTCATGCACAAGTTGAAAAATGTTATGGTAGCTTTGCAGTTCTTACAAGCAGTTTTTTTCCTCGACTACTTTGGGGCCTGTCAACCAAAGTCAAGAAACATATCTTCATATGCATTTATTTATGCAACCCCTCCGAGACGCTCCCCGCATTTGGTTGACAGGTTCTTGGCTTGAATCACAAATGTTTTATACTGCTCCACTAACCCTCCCTTGCTTCTCTTTGAAGCTGAAATAAAATGGACAATTTTTTTTTAGTGCGAAAGCATTATACGCCACATTTTGCGAAATAGCGTTGTAGTCGTCGTGACGGAGCGATGCTATCAAAGTTTGCTGTCGGTTCTGAGACAGCAAAAACACGTCGCAAATGCTCGAAACAATGTGACATTTCTTAGGAAAGATCCTGTAAACAAACTAAATTAATTGCTTCGAAAATAAATTTGATACATGTCGGATGTGGTCTTAATTGAACCCGGGCCACCTGGTATGCGAAGCAAGCACACTTCCCCGGCGTCACGACGGCACAACGGTTCTCGCGGACTAAAGGTGTGCCTAGGTGTGTGCGTCATCGCACACGTGTCGTTGCCACTAACTGGCTGACTGATGGCTTTTCAGAGATTTACCGCTAGACAAAGACAAACTAATTCCGTCAAGTAAACATGTAATGCTCTCGCATTCAACACATGTAAGCAAGCAGTCTTAAGTGTGTCTTATTTTTTTTAACATATGGTTGATTTTGAATAGGGCCATACACAGCTATCGCTTTTGTATTTCTTAAAGCTTTGGAGCACAAAGGTCAACTTACTGCCATGCAAATATGAAGTGAAAGGCCTCTTTAGTGCCTTATGGGGGTTGCAGAACCACCCAGTATAAAACTGGTTAGGCCATGTTTTTTTGTTTAATTTTTTTTTGCAATAAAAGATTCAAGAAACAGTGTTCCAGCACACTATGGTGCTTCATTTTGTAAAAGTTTTAAGGCAGCAACCTTTTTTATATTAATTATCGCTGATGGGTTTCTGCTATCCTATGGCAGGATTGAACTGAGCTAGTTGGTTAAACATCTTAGGTGGAACCAGGTGAAATAAACTACCATTTCCTGTCTTAGCAGGATGGTGGTGTACTTCCAATCTTTTTTTTTTATTACATCTCTTCACATGCTTGCATCGTTAGACGTGTTGTCATGCATCATGCAGAACTTGGAATCTCTCTGATACTTGTGCTAAAAGCAAGTTTCAGGAGTAAATCTCACAGGGAGTAGGTTTTCAAGCACCAAACTTGTTAAAAAGACCAACAGCTGAATCTTAGAAAAAATCGTAAGGGTGCAGGCGAGCTGGTGAATATTAACCATGTTGATGTAACCTCTACCCCAGTCTCAGGTTAAATCAACATGGTCAACAGCTGAATGTAGCTAAAAGTTACATTTTTATGCTATTGATTGAATATGAATTAGCTATACTGAAAGCAAGGTCATTAAAGATCTATTAATTACTGCAATATAACTGGCCATTAACTATTGGCTATATCTAAATCTTCTTGCTTTACATCACAAATTTGTTATCATAAGCTTTAGTAAAAAAAATCATAATTGAGAGATTTATCAAAACATTCTAATCTTCTGGGGCTTATTCATTGGCCCAAGGCATGCAAATGAATGGTGCTTGAAAGGGATTCTTTGAAGTTAGTCATTGTCAACTCTGAAATAGAAAAGAGGAAAACGTTTTCTCGTATGTTTCATAGTTTTTGTTAAAGAAAACTATAATAATAAAGTTTGAGCAGTCTTCCGAGTCACGTGCACAGTGACTTAAACGGGGGGATGCGGAAACTTCTGGAAGTGGTGGATTGTACGGTACAGTGGTCTGTAGTGCTATCGGTGGTCCCTCATCACTGCTCTGCTTTAAGCGATGACGACATGGATGCAGAACCTCAGTGAAGTACAGGACGAGGTTCTCACATTTAACGAGTCCATTGTACTGTATCCTTACACAGACACGCCTTTGAAGCACCAGTGCAGACAGTGGAGTTTCTCTTGGGGTCAGGGCTTACGGGCACTCAACGAAGCCGCATGCACTGCCAAGGCAGCATGCTTCTAGAGATTTAGGCCTTTACAGACAAGTATGGCACTTGGAAGAGCTGGGCACTTCCTCTTCCTCCGAAGCTGATGATTAACATTGCAACTCGTTCTTGAGTCATTGGAATAAAGTTTGATCATGGGTTGGGTGGTACACATCGCCAGACCCAGGATAATCACAGTTCGAGAGGATTAGGCTTTGCGATGCGCAACACTGCTCTGTTGAGTGAGTCCCCGTAAGCACGGAAAGCTCTCATACCAGAAGGTTTTGCCGCGAATCGGGGGATTTTTTAAGTTGCTGTTCAGACAAAGTCGCACACTGCAGTTAGTGAGCATCGCTGATCCTCATGCACATGGTCGAACTCGCGTCGTACAACTAGGCGGAGGAGAGCAGACAGCCGCTTCGTTTTTCTCATCTAAACCAGAATTGAGCAGAGAGGATGGTTTTATCGACGTTGGGTAGACGGCATAGCTAAAATATCTACATATAATGATGATATAAAGCTTTTTACTGAGTAAATTCGATTGAAACAATTTTATTTATGAAAGTAAACATGATATTGAGCAGATAATTGCATAACTTGGACAATTATAAAGTGTAACACGTTCACCAATAGTTGCCACTAGCGGCCTCGCATATGGCAATGTTCCGCGTTTTTTGCTGTGTGATTGCACAGCTCACTTGCGGTATTTCAGAGGTAGGCGATCCTTTTTATATCTTTGCTGACAAGATAAACAATATAAGAATGCCAAGATGCAAATCCCTTCAATGTTAAAATTGTTGCACAGCCCCTTTAAAGGGGCCCTGCCATGAGTTTTTTACTAACTTTATATTGTCACAAACCTGAGCGCACTGAACGTAGGAGCTTAATTAGACATTTCTTTACTCGAAATTCGCTTGATTTTAAAAGTTATAGGCAAATTAAAATTACAAAAAAAAAAAAAAAAATAACCTCCTGCATGACGTCCTTGGTTGCTTGAGTGGCCGTGAACTAGACGAGGGGTATACCCCGTTTCACCTTACGTTGGACCGCGGCGGAAGGCTGGGGGCTGTGACGCGACCCAGACAAGTTGTTCCTACGCATCGCGAAGTAGCGCCTCAAAAACCTTGGGCGGTACGAAGCGGGGATATACTTTAGCCTTAGTTTAATATTTTTGTGTCGTGTACCATCGACAGAAAAACGACTTTTGTATTCAAGAAGAGCTTTCAAACGTCATATTTAACACATAATTAGGTAGCATATTCGGAGAAATTACATTTTTGGTTGGCAACGCTGCTGTTGCGTTCGTTTCTTCATGCGTTTGGTTCAAGTTTGCTTTCCATTTCGTGACGTGTTTTAAAAAAAAAATATTTATTCCCAAGAGAAGTTTTGTTATTTAAAAGTTATTGTACACTCTGTAAAACTCTGTTAAATGTTTATTGGAAGCAATCATTTCAACTTTACAGATACTTTTTGCCCGTGTTTAAGATGTCACCTGACAAATTGCCGTTGTTTGCGTAATGGCTGCCATGGCTGCGGTGTCGTCAAGCGTGTCTCCGTCAAAGGCGCCGGTACTTCCATCGCCAGCTCGCTTCCAGACGACATTTGCTAAAACCTCGTTTGGAAAAGAGGCGCGCCAAGTTGTGCTGAACGTTTACTACAAGCTCCGTTGTGAGTCTCCGAACGAGTCTTACACGGCGATCGTGTAAAGAACGCCTGAAAGCTGACAAGAGTGGGCTACTTCACGATCTTCAGGTGGAAAAAACTCGTTCAGACGAGTCCTGATGGCACGCCATCGGTACCTTCGCCCAAGCGAAAAAGAAAGAGGTCTGCCCCGCCTACACCCAGTCTGCTGGATTCTTTCGACCGTGGAACGTTGCTGCTCATCGTGCACGACTTTTTTCGCCGCAACGAGTGTCCGACATTGTCAAAGGTAAGGGCGCTTTTTACGAACATACTTCACTAAAGCGAAATAAACGCGTTGACACCTTCAACTATCTATGGTTTATTAGCCACCGTCACGAATATATGCTAAATTACTTAAATCAAATGAGCGCCACTCTTCATAATTGCATGGGCCTGAGTTTTTTCAATGACATGAATCAGACATGATTTTAAAGCTGCGCGTATTTGACGACCCATTTGAACTTCTCAGTCGATAGAGATAAGCTGTTAACGTTGTCATTATAAAAAGCACTTTTTATTTTCAACTGGAGTACTCCACAGCGCTACATAGCGAAATTGAACAAACATAGCTAAATTATGCACATATGTACATTTGTACCCTAGCAGTTTTCATGTTTTCATTTTTTCGCAGAAGCCTTGCAGAAAAATAATTAATATTACAATAAATTACTACAAGTATAATGTAGTCAAACTGATCGTATACAACAATATTTCAAAACAAGTTTAAAAAAACAATATTTTCAACTTATATTTACAGGTCTTGGAGGTTGCACGGGACAATGACAAGTTCCCCAAGATCAGCCGCACAACGCTGTGGAGAGCTCTGGTGGATCTGGGATTCCCTTTCGTAAAGCGCAACAGGGACTCGTTGTTGATGGAGCGCACAGACCTGGTGCTCTGGCGTGCCACCTACCTCCGGGCAATCAGGAAGCATCGCCTGGATGAAAAGACTATCTACTACCTAGATGAGACCTGGGTCAACGCTGGCCACACAAGGTCTATGGTGTGGAAGGACACTACCGTAAAGACACCAAGAGATGCATTCAACAAAGGCCTCACAGTTGGGCTGAAGAATCCTTCCGGTAAGGGAGAAAGACTTATTGTGGTCCATGCAGGAAGCAGTGAGGGCTTTGTTGACGGTGCTGCAGAAGTTTTCCCTGCAAAAAAGGGCAGCGGCGACTACCATGAGGAGATGAACGGCGCACATTTCGAGAAGAGGTTTACTGAGAAATTGTTGCCAAACTTGAGACCGAACAGTGTAATTCTCATGGACAATGCGTCTTACCATTCGGTCAAGCTGCACACTCTTCCAAGCTCTCGCACAAGAAAACAAGCAATCCAGGAATGACTCGCCGACAATGACATCGTCTGGGATCCAACATTTCTGAAGGCAAAACTTCTGGACCTTCTGGAGAGGGCTAGGTTGACAATGCCAGGTCTTCCAAAATACCGCATTGATGACATCGCTGAGCCTCATGGGCACACTGTACTGCGTCTGCCACCTTACCACTGCGAGCTCAACCCCATCGAGCTTGTTTGGAGCCAGGTGAAAGGCTCCATTGCAGGTGAAAACAAGACGTTCAAGCTGGCAGGAGTCGAGCTACTGACTCCAGCTGCTCTACAACAGGCGACGCCTGACGACTGGAATGCATACGCGAGACACGTCATTGAAGTGGAAAACAAGATGTGGGAAGCCGACTGCCTCTCAGATACGGTTATCGACAGTGTCGTCATTCACCTAGGCAGCGATGACGACAAATCAAGCGATGAGGACATGGGCTGCGAATCTCTTTTGTGGTAAAAGACCCCGATTCCTAAAATGCCATGGACAACCGTCGAGAAGCCGTTCCCCAAGAGACCCTTCCAGGCTCTTCTGCGTCTGCTACACCACCCCAGGCTCATCTGCATCTGCTACACCACCCTGCGACCCCTGTCAGATGGTAAGAGAGCTTGAACTTGCAACATTTAACTTAATTTATTATACTCTCGGTGCGCGAAGGCATTACAGAAAGTGGAATTATACATCAATATAAATTAACAATGAAAAGATAACGCAAAAAAACACAAGTTCTAGAATTGCTATGGAACATCATTCAGAACATCAGTGATGGCGGTTTTTGAAATCCGCAGCGTCAGTAAGTGAGACTACGGATGCGGGAAGGCGATTCCAGTCGACGGAGGTCAGGGGTAGGAAGGATGCATAAAAGGTGGAGGCGATGCAGTAGGGGATTTCTACTTTTAGTAGATGATCGGTACGCGGCGATATGTATGATGGTTCTGAAAATAATGAGATTCGAAGTGCTGGGTTAGAGTGATAAATCTTGTGAAATAAGCAGAAGCGAGCTATTTTTCTACGAAAAGAGAGGTTGGGCAAATATAGAGACGCTTTCATGGAGGTGACGCTGGCTGTACGGTGATAGTTAGAAAGTATGAAACGTGCGGAGCGATTTTGAATGGATTCAATGAATGATGCTAGGGTGACGCCAAGTCCTGACCGAGTCTCGGTTTAGGGAGGTTGAGATTGTTGCTCAGTTTCTGCTAATATTAGCTCAATGTGCTTGTTTTGCAGCAGTGTGGGGGGTGCCCTCGTCGGTGCTTTTCCTCACGAGTCCGTCCTAGTCTGTTCTGCGTCTGCAACACCACCCTTCGACCGCTGTCAGATGGTCGAGTGCAGCGGTGTGGGGGTGCCCTTGCCGCTGAGGCCGTCCTGGTCTGTTCTGTGTCTGCTACACCACCCTTCTACCACTGTCAGATGGTGAGAGACCATGAACTTGCAAAATAGTTCCTGACCGAGTCTCGGTTTAGTGAGATTGAGATTGTGGCTCAGTGTGTGCTAACATTAGCTCAATGTGCTTGTTTTGCAGCAGTGTGGGGGTTGCCCTCGTCGGTGCTTTTCCTCACGAGCCCGTCCTGGTCTATTCTGCGTCTGCTACACCACCCTTCGACCACTGTCAGATGGTGCGAAGGCTTGAACTTGCAAAATTGTTCCTGACAGAGGTTTAGTGAGATTGAGATTGTTGCTCAGTGTGTACTAACGTTAACTTAATGTGCTTGTTTTGCAGCAGTGTCGTCATCTTGTATACACGAACTCAACTCTGCTACGTCACACCGTGGTGGTGGCGCGTCGGGCGCACTTCCAGTCTGGAACGGGGGGCAGAAGTCGTTGTGCGAGACATGTATTCCTTTGTCCTTTTGGGAGAAACCAGACAAAAAACCTAGCTTGTCAAAATGCTGCGACGGGGGCTGTACCAAGAGAGTATGGGAAGGTTTGAACATCAGTTTTCATGTGTTTCTGCCCCCTCCGTTCGTCCAAGAACGTAGAAAGTAGTGGTGAAATGGGGCAAACCAGACGCTCTCGAACTACGATTGCTTGTGCGGGCAACACTTTGCGGTCGCCAGATGTATTTGTTTTGTTCCAACATGAACGAGAGAAAACCACCAGGTTTTCCGGACCACCCGCGGGTTCAGTGTGTCTTCAAATTCACACGACCGCCTGGTCGTTCGAACTTTCGTCTGCTTTTGGTCGTCTGCTCGTTCAAACAAAAGCTACCCGTAAACCAAACATTGACCCGGTAATTGCGATAAGAAGTAAGTGCAGGCCTAAAAACGCTTTTGAAGGTTGGTATGGGTAAGTAGGCTCAGTGTAAACAGTAGATACAAGAAGTAGATGTTGATCATTGTTACCAGTGGCCATCACCGACTTGTAATACACGATTCTACTTGCGGTTTTCAGTATCGACGTCCACTATCTCAGCTACGGACCATGTTTTTAAAGCCCGAGCGACGTCGCGACTGAAAATAGCGAGCAGAATCCCATCGTGGGAGTCAGGCTTTACCCCCCCTTCTGCGGCGTCCACGTGAAATAAATTGCCGCACGTCACATTATTCACTAAAAGTTTTGCAATGTAACGAGCCTCGTTAATTTTGCTGAAGCCGCTCAAGTAGTCAGACATTGTTTGAGGACGTCGAATCAACAATTTTAACGCAAAAAAGAGCACGGGGACTCACACCGACGCCGACAACAACGCTATTCAATGATTTGTTTATGGGCGACGGCGAGCTTCTTGCCCACCGCGCATGCGCAGCGTCGGTGGCGTCCGCTCCGGTTTGTCTGTAAACATGAGTTGGTGTATTTATTCAGGGGGGATTGGTGGCCGAGTGGCACACCAGCTCGGAGCATGTGGAGCGATAGCTCGCGCTGCAGAACCCATGATCCGGGGCTCAATCCCCAGCCTTGCCCGTTTCGATCTGGATGAACACCGTACCGGCGTGCAGTCGTGTATCGCTACTGCGTGATGCACGTTAAAGACCCCAGGGTAGCGGTTTTGCTGCACTGAGAGACTCGTCGTCCGTTGAGGCAGACCAAGTTCTAGGCTGTATAAACATACACCCAACCCAAATTTGTTTTCATACATTGCATTTTTATGTTCATTAGACGCAACACTGAGAGTCTTCATGGTAGGGGCTTTTGCCTTTCCACGATGCGGCGTCTCTTCAGAGCCAAATAAAGAAAATATTTTATCATCTGAATGAGCATCACACAGGTGTGCGGTCATGTATCACCGCTGTGAGGTGCAGTCGTACTGCACCAGATAAAGTTCTTTCCTACAGGATAAACCAGTGTTGCTTTGCACGGGCAGACTTGCACTAACATATATTTTACTTTGCTTTTGGGCTTGCTTGTGAATGTACCTTTCATTAAAATTGTTTTTTAATGCAGCAGCCTGATCTCTTTTGATAGGTTTTACTGTTGACACTGAAAACTAAAATATACACAATTTCTACTTGATCAATCTCCACAACATCGTGACTGCGTACGGAATGCGAGCAACATTAAATTCGGTTTCAGGGTTACACGCTTTTTAGAGATGTTTTGAACTTCCCAAGGTTCGAGTCGGAATAATTGGGGCCAACATCGCTAGGTCCGAATTCGCACAGTTCGAAGCTCAAGGGGCCTTCGCACGTTGGTGCCGTCTCGGAAACGTTCCTGGATTCAGAAGGCTGTGATCACAACGGACGAGGTGGTACGCCATCGTAGTGATTGGAAAAGCAAACATCCATTGACAACATGTCTGGTTGCGCCGTGAAGCGGAGATTTATTCGTCGATGCTGGTTTTTGCGGAATTGGAGAAAAGAACCAAAGCAGCTTCATACCGCCGTGCGTGGTTCGTCACTCGCTCTCCGAGAGCTAGTGTTGATGAACATTCCCCCTACGTCGTGGCAGGCACGTTATAACGTCTTGTGAAACGCACGCACGGTTTAGCAGCAAAAGCTACGAATTAAAACACTCACTTTGCGTGCTATTCCACTTTTATTTACCGATATATAAAACCCTGACCTGCGCGTTCTGCATGCGAGGGAGCATGCGGCGCATTTACAAGGAAGCAAGAGCGTTTCAGTTAAAGTCAAGGTTCGATTGTAAACGCTTACCTGAATTGTTGAGTGACTTAAAACGTCTATGGGCTTCTGTGCGCCACAAGTAAAGCGAAATGCTTCTGCGGACCCTGCTTCTGCTCGAAGGGTAAAGCTATCCGTGTAAGCCTATCCCACACACAGAAAGGCGACGAAACCTTCGCGCGTTGATCTCACAACTCCAGAATGCTCCAGCGTTCCGTAATAAGCGAAGAACAGTACACAAAATCAGGTATGCTAATCGAAAACGGCAGATGAGATCTGTTCATCATCAGTGAGCCCCCCTAAGCCTTCCTGCCAGCGCCATTGTAACCCGCGCACTGATCCGCGCTTGAGGAGCAAGCGGACGTCACTTCTAAACATGCGCTTGATTGGCTCTGGCGGTCCGTAGCTTTGGCTTGGGGTCCAACGTAAGGTGAAACGGAGTATAGTGAGCTACGCGAGCGCTCACGGCTGCCGCACTCCGTGTCGACGGCGCGAGAGGGCGCCCCTGAAGCATGTTCTGGATAGGCTCTATGCCGCGGGCAGCCAAGGCGGCTCCCATTGCATTTGCTGCGCGATTAAACACTAATTCAGCCTGGCACTTCATTGGCCACAAACGACAGCAAACATTGGGTAAAGATCAGCTCAGAATGGGAGCCAGTTCGCGCTGCCATACCGCGAAACGGCCAAACCGTCAGACAAAACTGCTTGCCGAAGGCCTTCGGAACGCTCGCAGCCCGTCGGATCCTCCTGTCCCTACGACCGCAGCGCCGCCTCGTTCATCCGGGACCTTTCTGTGTCGGCGCCCGATCCCACTACTCCTTTCTAGTATGTGCCGCCTTTTCCACCGATTAGTTGGCGGGTATGTCGTCGGGTCATTTCTTGTTTCCGTACCTAATAAACTGCATTTGTTTCTTTTATGATCTAAAATACTGAACAAAAACTACTTTCATTCATAATTGAAACGGTTCGAGCCACTTATATTTTGTATTTCGACTAAAACTAACCTTTTAGCGGCTCTGACCATTAGTAAGCCCAGGACCAAAGACGTCACATATCGCGCGCTTTCAGTACCGTGGGTCGCCCCTGTCGGTGGAGGAGGTTTCCGTGTCGTCCGGTTAAAATATGACGCACTTATATTTAGTTAACCTCTCCGTGCCCGCTGGCTTGCCCGAACCCCAAGAGACGTGGAAACCGCAAGAAAGGTGGACGCTTAAATATGATTGCAGGGCCCCTTTAAGTCACTTCTTATTTTGTTAGTTTTTGTTGTGCAAGAGCTATGTGTAATGGTGAAATACACTGATTAATATTTTGTTATATTCCAGGTGCACTTGCAGCATACATCAAGGCACACCCGTCACCAGTTGTGTCTCCATCAATGCAACTTTCCCAGTTAAACGCTCATGTCAGAAGCCTTTTGATAGACGAGAATAGGAAGAGACCTTAAGTGGCACATTGATGCTAAGTGAACTCTCCTCAAAAAGACGCCCTATGCACCACCATCCCTCATACTTACTATCAGCGTAGCAGGACAAAAATATTTATGGTTCAATTTGGTAAATGCGTAAATAGGCTATGGTTCAATTTGGTAAATGCGTAAATAGGCTGATTCAAACATAGATGTGTATCCATAGCTTTATAGGACACTTATTTCATTAGCAATGTAACATCAGAAAGCATGCACATATGTTGGAACATTTTTACAATGGTTCTCTTGAGCGCAAAATTTTAGCGTCATTTTAGAGTTGCTTTTCATTAACTTCTTCCATGGAGGAAGTGCTACAATGATGGTGGTGAGTAGGATGCTTCTCATATCTGGCAAGACGCCCTGTCATGTTTACCTATGCCTTTCAGTAGGAGATGCCTTTTTTTATTATATTTTAATATCTGTCTTTAAATAATCTGAAAAGCTTTTGATTACACATTATTTTGCCTAGCAAAAAGATGTTCTAGTCGATTTGTAATTTGTGCTTTTTTAAGGCAGGAAGCCTTCTTAATATATATATATATATATATATATTAACTGACAAGTTTTCTTTGTGTATATTTGTGATCCTAGTCATTTTACCTTCTGACAATAAAAATGAAGCAAAGCGAAATATGTCCATTTAACAACTGGGAAAATTTTATGTATACGTCATATGTTGGTAGACTCAGCAGCGAAAACGTCTCCTCAAGGTAGGACTGCAAGATGCATTCGAAGTCATCCGTGACTGCAAAAGGAGGACCTCGGACAGAGCTAGCCAACATGAGGGTCGGAAAGGTTTCATACTGGTCCGCTGAGAAGACCAGCTAGGCAGTATGAAGCGTTCCATAATCCTGTATGTTGGTATGGCACATTCACCAGTATCGTTCTAGTATGAAACATGTATGCTTATTTGGTGCTCTTGCTAGTATCATTCCGATATCGGACCAGTATGCTGATATCGTGGTTTCTCCAGTATGGGATGTTCCATAATCCTATATGCTAGTATGGGATGTGATCCTTTATGATTTTCTTATCAAGGTTTTTCCAATAGGGAGGCCTGTAAATGTAACCATTTATTATACATTTCACATTTGCGCACACAATGTGTCAATATCTCAAACTTTAGCCCTATGTATTTAGTTTTTAGAACCGATGTTCTTGCTTCAAATCGGAAAGCACTCCTCAATGAATAATGAAACGCATTTTCTTTTTTGATTTTTTATTTACGTTACCTGTATATTCTACAGCTGATTTTTTTCCGATGCTCTAGCATATTTCTCAGTTTCTGTTCGGATTCCTTTACGCCCTCTTTCAACATAAACAAGCCCTGATGCCGCGAAGAAGGTTATAGCCAATGCAACATGACGGGCAGCTCCAGGCGTGCGTTCGCAAGGCATGTGCGGGAGTTTCCAGCGGCCAATACTGATGCGCTCAGTTTGGGCAGCATAAACGTTCAGGTCGCTATGTATACAGGGTATTCCAATATAAAGTTTCGACTCTTATATCACCCGCAAAATGAGTGACTCGACGTATCAAGTAGACTTTTCCCGAATATGGAATCTACACATAAAAATTTGAGTCTCAATTGAAAGTACACAAAACAAATTCCCAACATGGGCCAGTTTTATTTTTGATCTTTCTCGTCCTTGAAGCAGAATTGAATTTTTAATGTGTAAATAGGACTGCTAAAAATGTATTTGAGGTAAGTGTCACCTTGATACGTTGAGTGGCTGATTTTTACGAAACAATAATTATAGACTAACTTTATTTTTACACTAAAAAATAAGTGGCTCGATGTATCAAGTTGAAACATGCTTCGAATAACTATTTTACTATTCTCAATTACATTTTTAACTCGAATACGTAATTTACTAGTACCATTTGTAGATTGAAATTTCAAATCGCTACGTCCAGTATGGAAAAAAAACTGACTCATTTGAAACTACAGGACATTCTTGTATTTTTGTGTTTATTTGTTGTACTTGAAATTGAGGCAACATTTTAATTCTTAATTTCTACCTTTAAAAGATGTATTCGAGGTAAGTTTCTACTTGATACGTTCAGTCCCTTATTTTTGCGGGTGATTTTGGAGTCGAAACTTTAGTTTGAAACATCCTGTAGTGTCACACTGCAGACGCATGTCAGGCAGCGATTTGACATGTAGGGCAAACACGGTCGTCTATGGCGAGCCCATCTTTAAAATCCCTGCGAATGTTGTTATATCTTTCCATGTAGTACTTACGTGGCGAATCATGTTGTACAGGCCAAATATACGCAAGATACTTCTTCGTAGTCACATGCGCTTCTCGGACGTCCGGAATTGGTTTCTTGGTGTTGATATAGAATCATGTTTGAGTACAAAGTTAGCGGCCGTATCCCGGAACGTGATGCGATGTTCGCAAAGCTCCCACAAATAATGGAATAGTCGTAACCTGGTTTCTTAGGCGCTTTGGCGAAGATTCAAGAGTTTCGTCGACGGCGGGTAGAAGTGTCGGAAGAGCATCCTAAAGATGACGTGAAGCACGTGCGTCATTCGTGTGGTACTCAAGTGGCTCGAAATGTTCGGCACCAAAACGGGGTGTGTGGGGCAGGTTTTTGGTGTCCTCTAGCTTAGTTAAACGTGACCATGCGCTTCTGCGAGGCTCCTCCACCATTGAAAAACGTCAGGCCTTTTCGCATACGTACCTCTTTTCGACAGGTTATATGCATATACATATACATTCGGCATGTCATAAAATTATAAGGAAACACTAAATCTAGTTTAGAATAAATACGTCTTCCCTTCAAGTTAAAAATGATCGAGAATACATCGAGTGTACATATATATTGTGAGTTTCGAAAGTGCTTCTTTCTGGGAGCATTTTATCGCACAAGAGCTAAACCAAAAATGGTTCGAAACGACGCGTTTTAAACCCGTATTTTCTAATAATTGTTAAAAAACTTTTATTTTTTTACATGTTTAGAATGTTGCGATTTCGCCTCGTTGGCACTTTTTTTTAAGAATGGTCGATCTGCTGAATCTTGTACGTTTTGGTTGGCGTTTATTTCATGTTTTTTCGTGATTGATATTGTCCCTGTAAGGGCCCTCAAGAGAGGCCTAACAGTATTTTCAAGTAAATTAATAAAATTCGCTTTCTCAGCCGATGAATAAATGACAAACACAAGGCAACTCCTTTTTATTGATGATTGAAAAACCGTTGTCTAGCGGATGATGACGTTATCGCGGATCGCCAAGCACGCTTGGAAGTCACCTCCATCGCAGACGGAATCTGCGCGAGGAATACCGATGAGTCAGTCCAGCGAGCGCGCCCACGAGAGCAGACGACCAGGACACATCACTTCCTCCGACGACGAAGAAAAAAATAGTGCGTTGTTTCGGAGACGATTATTGCTGTATTATGTTCCCTTTCCGCGAAAAAAAAAAAAAAAAAAACTTTTCTTTTGTACTATTTTTTGCTCGTAATATTTACAAAAGCATACACATTTTACAAGAACAGCGTTTGCAATTTCCATGTAATGTAGCGTTTTCATTGCTGACATGTAGTTGAGGTTGCCGCAACCCCGCTGCTCCACTCGCCTGCGATGACCTCGATGTATTCAATCTTTGATTGCTTTTAAGGGGACAAATATGCCTCGAATTGTCGTTTCTTAAAAATTTCTAGGATCCTTGGAGCCCACAGGTTGAGTTCTTGCCATAATTAGGCGATCTCAGTAACTTCTTCAGGGCCCCTTCAAAAAGAAGCTGAAACACTTCTTGACAAAAATTAGTTAGAGCTGAATTCTGGCGTATTTTTATCCCGTAAATCGGAATATCACGTTCGTTTTCCCCGAAGATGTTACTAAAAGAGAGAAAACACGAAAAACGTCCGATCAATCGTGACTTCATACTAATATTTTTGGACATCCAAGCGTTTGTCGATCGTGCGGGCAGCGCGTGGAATGGACTTTTTACACATACCGACGGCACCAGGCCTTGGATGCACGAAGTAAAAATTGAGGAAGTGACCTGCGCTATCAATTGATTACGGGAGCTTTGCAACCAGTTCCTTCGCTCTCTGAGCTGCGGCGCGTGCGCGACGGCACGCGAGCCAGGCAAGAAGTACGAAGGTACGCACCTAGGGACTTTCATACCTCGTGATCTACTTCGTAGGGAGAACCAGGGGGAACCCGCGAAAAAACAAGGTAACCTAGCGAGCAGCGAACAACGATGGCGACGGCGGGGGACGGGTATGGCAGGAGGCGGTCAGGAGCGGAAGGCCTCATTCACAGAGCCGTTATTTTACCCCGTCCCGACAATAGAGCCGGCCGGCGTTCTCAACGGGAGAGCGGATTGTGGGCCGGTGTCCGACCGAGATGGGGTAGCCGGAGCTGAGATCAGCCGAACGACGGTGTTCTACGTCCTTGGCGCCGACGGGAGACAGGAGGCGCCGACGCCCACCCCATTGAGGTTCGGCCAATCACAAAATAGGAAACTTCCGCTCAATCTGGCGGATTCTCAAAAGTTGGGTGTCCATGGGCACGGCTGTGCGAGGGGGTACAGGAAGAGGCGGTGAAGGCGTGAAGACTTGTTGATTCCGGTGAAGCACAGGTTGCACAGCCGACGACTACGGCAATTAGAGGTACAGCCGCCATTCTAGGTACTTTTTCCCTACGGAGATGTTGACTGGTCGCGCGACCAACGCGACTTTAAAGAGAGGCATCCGTGGCGTCTACCCAAACGTCGTGTTTTTCTTTCCGGCCACTTTCTTTTTTTACGTAACACAATTATATATATGCTGCACTTACATCACTGATTTCTGTTGGAGTAGACTAGATCGCGGACCGCGGCCTCGGCAGCTGGGGCCGAGTGTCGCCACCGGCGGCCATTGATTGACACCACGAGATGCATGCCACTCTATGGGAAAAACAAGAAAAAGTGTTGTTTTCCCAGTTTCTAAGCTGTTGTCGCTACTGAAATCATTTTGGCAGTTTTCGATAAGCCCGTCAAAAAACTTGCATACAAACATTAAAACTGACAGCCCTCGCAGTTCTTATAAATAAATATTTTGTGGCCGAGAGTGACTCCGCTGGGCGAGACATGTTGTGCAGCTCAATGAGGCGAAAGTTACCTAGATTTGCCGCGGAGTCGGTGGCGGCTTTGTAGAGTTGGGTTTAGCAGACGACAAGCTCGAAGGCTCTGCTACGTGGGATTTGCTCACTCCCGGAAAGCCGCAGTCGAGATAGAACTTCTTCGTCATTCATCAACTTTAGGGCTTCCCCTAGGACGGTCTCATTGACGGCAAGTTCCTTTGTTTACTCCACTACGAGAGCAAGCTTGCCAGCTCAGCCGTAGGTGCTCCGGTACGTTTGATTTTTTTAATCGGCGTTCGAACCTTTGACAAATACCGGTTCGATCTCCAAACACCCGACTTATGAATCTCAGCACACCATAAAATTCTCACCTCCGAGCACATTATACATGCTTCAATATTCTCAATTTCGTGCGTTTCTACAATAAAGATGAGTGAGTTAAGTGTTTTACTCACTGATCCACAGCCTCCTTTCGAATTTCCTCGATTTTGCGTGCCGACTTCCGCCGCTTGGCATCGGGCGCTCGTGCGTTCGCAGAAGGCTTCTCGGAAAAGGTTCATTGCAAGCTTGCCAGGTGTATTTTTCCGCATTGACACCAGTCGTGACGTCTCGTTTTTGTCCTTTTTGAAAATAGAAGAGTGCGCGTGCACAGCTTTGGCAGGTGCTGAAGATGCACTCGAGTGGAGATTCCAAAAACTCAAAACATGATGTCGTGCCCCGGGAAGAAGTGCATCCAGCGGTACTTTAAAAATTATTTTCTATGGCCTCCGTGCTCTCAATTAAAAAAAAATAATTTCGATATTCGTAATACTCGAGGCAAAATAAAGACGAATTACGTGTTCTTTCTCAATAACAGAACTGTCTTAGTCTCCCTTTAAGCTGGTTGTTAAGTGGATATACGTCGGCGGTCACGCAAAATAGAAAATACATTTGATCTTCGAACTAGCGAATTTACGGACACATGTAAAAGTAATTGTTGAATGTCTCCTAATTTCCAGACTTTCGGCTGGTTTTGGCCTCAAAATGAAAGTGAGTTTTCGAGAAGAAATCGTTTTTGATAAGTTTCATAAAACTCGTTCCGCGTGCAAAAATTGGAAATATCAGGTTTTACACCCAAAACAAGACTCTGGGTAAGGCGCATGGAGTTTCATCTACCTTTCTACTTTCTTATCAATTAAAGGGCAACTCCACTTCATTTTTAAAGTTTTTGGGTTATGATCTGTTTAGTAGAAGTCGGCGACCCTGAATCACGAGATATAATTTGTTTTTGGGTAGTGTGCAGTAGTTTTGTAGATATCGCGAATCTAAATATTGTTCCGGCGGCACGGCAACACCAAAACTACCGGCTGAAGCAGCTTGGCAACACTAATATTAGTGGCGCGTCGTCGGCATGGCCTAGTCCTTGTCCCGCGCTGCCGACGCACCGACAATGTCGGCTCAGTCCAACGTGGAGTTTGAAAACAGAAGGTAAGTTGCACATTTTCTTTTTTTGCGCTTCCCTTTGTTAATATGCACCAAATGTAGTAAGTTTTAGAGTGTATTTATAAATTTGCCGGTTGAAAAGCCGAATCCGACTGCTATAAATATGACGCGGTCAGTCGCATTAGTGGCGCAGCGTGACTGGATTTGTTTCTTGCTCGCGGACCGAGAGAAAAAAAAATAATGGGAGATAGATCGATAGATGTATCCACAAGCGGTCTAAGTTGTTAAAGCTAAGGTGTCTTTATGTGCACGCTAGTTAGGTCAGCCGTGACCTACTGCGTCCGGCCGATCCTGCTGGAGCAGCCGGCGGACGGTACGCGAACAGCGACGGCACCGCATCGTTCTTCAAAGACGCATGTTTCGTGGAGAAACCCGCAACAGTCAGCAGCCGCAGATCCCGTGTGTAGGTGTCTGACGTAAAGTGCTGGGAGCATAGCTTCGCGTTGGAGCTCGGAGTCGACGGTCTTCCGAAGTCTATCTGGCGAACGGCACCGACCCACACCTTGTGCCTCTTCCGGTCTCTTGGGAACTGGTGGAACCGCAGCTCCGGGTTGCGCACAAGATAGTTGGTGCAACCCACAGCACTACAAGGCGTGCTCGCCATTGCACAACGCGTGTCCGGCGAGTCTCCGGCTCCACGACGCGCGCGTCAGCGAGCAGCACCGCTTCGCTCTCTTCCGCGCTGTCGCAGAAGCAATGCTAGAGTTAAATGAACTGCCTGGACGCTAATAAAAATAGTAGAACACAGAATAAAATGGTAACCACCTCTTGCCGTCAGCAGAACCGCAGAATGCCACGGGAAACGAAGCGTTCGCGGCGTCCGTACGAGAGCATTGGACTAGACCTACGTCATTTCCCAGTGTTGCTTCACTTGCTCACCCGGTGCCAGCGTTGCTCACCCGCCTTCGGGCCGTTAACCGAGCCGGGAGAACATTTTTAATATGGTTTTAATCGGTAATGCTGCGTCGGTGTGACGTGATATTTTGGGTATGACCGTATTTTGACCCCCTATAGTAGAGAGTTTTAGGGGACCGTTTTTGCACATCCGATACGGCACGATGGGCCCTCCGGTACGAAGTGCGCATGCGCTTCTCTTCCGCGATCTTAACGTAATGCGCTGCTCGAACCGTAAGGCGCGACCGGCACGACCAATGGCCGACATGGACGGTCTCGCTTGGTTAGCAAAACGGT
The DNA here is from genome assembly GCA_013358835.2 of Ixodes persulcatus. Taxonomy (NCBI): domain Eukaryota; kingdom Metazoa; phylum Arthropoda; class Arachnida; order Ixodida; family Ixodidae; genus Ixodes; species Ixodes persulcatus. The sequence goes on from JABSTQ010011037.1 coordinate 236,974, forward strand.
CATTTCGCTGGCGGAGAGAGCGGGCCGTGGCTTCAAACATGAATAAAATAACTCGTGGTAGTGCCTGGCAGGAGCGCCATATGGGACAGCAAGTGCATAAAGTTGGAGACAGCAAATAAGAAAGAGAATACAAATCGAAACGCAATAAGACTTCCTTAATAGAAATAAATTAATAATTAGCAGCGGCGATAATCGTCTGCTAAGTGGCGCAGTGGATTGGAGCGTCCGTTTCGCGAGCTCGTAGGGGGGCGGTAGTGGAGAGTTCGAATCCGGCTGGCCCATCTACCTTTCTTTTTTCATATTTTAATTTGTTTTTATTTTCAAGTTTTTTATGTTTTACGTTTTTTATATTTTAAGTTTTGTTTATATTTTAAGTTTATATTTATATATATAAGTATTTAAGTTTATATTTCAAGTTTTTTTTCTTCATATTTTAAGATTTGTTTTTTTAAATTTTAAGTTTTTTTCTATTTTAAGTTTTTTTATATTTTAAGTTTTTTTTCATATTTAAATTTTTTTTTTTCCATACAAGCGTTGTGATGTGCATTTCGAGCTCTTATCACCCCTTTTTTACAGCTGCTTTATGACTGAGGGTTATCTTTAGTGTCAACAGAGTGAGCAACAGCCTTCTGGATCAAGGATCTGGATACTTTTTAGTTTAAAAATGTTGCATGCATTAAACATTTGTGTTCTAATGCTACTCACATATATCCTATAAAACGAGCCCTTTAAATATTGGGTGATAGTTTTAATAAGTGCACAGCAGTAAAGATACAGGTTTTCCTTTATTTTTTTTTTCGTGGTCGTACCGTACATGGTTCAACGATCGGTTCGCGGGCGTACGACCGTGATCGTCTGCTATCTTTACCGTAAGAGAGCAACCTGGGAGCCGTATCTACCTCCGTCCCTCCGCCTCCTCCTCGCAAGCGGTTTTCAGCGGAAGATGATACCTTCCTACTTCGGGAGGTGCTAGGCGCTAATCCTTTTTTTACTCCAGCCCTTTGGGATGACGTCCTTAAAGGGATACTTCAACGAAATTTGAAATATTCCCGTCGTGTGCAAAAATAGGTTGAATATGATCCACAATATCTGTAAATGACAATCGCACGGTTGTGTTTTGATCCTGGTGGCTGTATTTTTCGTTATAAACGGCCCACTCTGGCAAGCGCTCGGAGAAGGCCCAGCTTAGAGCACGTGACATCCAACGCAATCGTGACGTAGGTCGTCTCGAGACGAGCAAAGCTACGGCGAGGCTGACGCCGAGAGGATGGCCTAGTCGTTCCAGCCACCGAAGCGGCTTCTTTTGTACAAATTTCGAGTGACGGGTTAATCTTCTATAATCTTGTAGGGGGACAATAGCGACTTCTGCGACACACAAAAGGAATTCGCGGGAAGAGGGGAGTTCCTCCTTCCCCCTTCTCTCGTCGTGGCCGGAGGCGAGACAACCTCCGTCACTAGCTGTCAAGGTTCCTAGGCGAGCATTACAAACGAGGCGTTAGCGACATCCACCAGGTGCTCTTTGCTAATCGTTTAATTCGTTTTAAAATTCCTTTTCGAGACTTTTTTAACAAGATATTGGTATGTTCCATGTGATACTGCTCTTTTGAACAAATATAGACCAAAAAATGAGCGCCGAAATTTCGTTGTAGTATCCCTTTAAAGGCTTAAACGCGGCGTCGGAAAAAAACTTCTCGTTGCGAGGAGCGGACGGATTGACCTCCTCGTAACTTCGTACAAGAGAAATGACCGCCTCAACCTGAGAAAGTGATTATATTTCTGTTATTTTTGTATTTTCTTCGCGATTTAAGGATTGCTGGCAGACGACTTCGAATGTTGATGACAAGCGCGCGCGAGCGTGTTCTTATTTGTGTGTCAAATCGAGTTTGCTGTCGGTGACTTTTCAGCATATCAGGACGCTGTTGGAGTAAACATCATATTTGGTTGATGTAAAACACCAAAGCTTGCCCACTGAGCAGAACGTATGACTTACAAACCAAGTTACCATGTACGACCGAGGAACTATTTTATTCCCCGAGGATAGAAAGCGAGTAAACTGAAGAAAAAAAAAGAAAAAAGAAAAACGGTGGCAAACGAGTTCCCGACACCCAGATCCAGCCGTTGGCTGTCAACGTCTCCGGGATGCGCAGCGCCGATCGGAGATGAGGCAGATCCTCCTTTGTGAACCTGAACTGCCGTACGACGTCCTCCTCGTCCATCGACGCCAGGTTGAACGTCCGATGCCTTGCCGTCAACAAGTGCCTTCTCTTAGTACGCAGACAGTCGTGCAAAATAAGGTTTTGTAAATTGTTTTCGCCAAATACAGCCAACTCCAAGTCATCGTCAAAAAGATCGAGCGCCTTTGTTGTTGGAAAGCTCGTCTGCTTCTTCAGCAGACGAACATTTTAGAACTTCGCAGCCCCAGTGGCGACACGCCATGGAGCGCCAGGTTTTGTATTACGGAAGCGCCTTCATTCGAGTAAAAAAACGAGACGAACTATAAGTAGGTATACATTGTTTTAGGTTCTCTATATTTATAGGATGCGATTTTTATTTACTTCAGTTTCTGCGATCTGTACAAACACACGCAAATTTGCTTTTCTCGATGAGGCCGATGCAGGTTTCCGTTGCCAGGGGGCGCGACCTGTACCGATCGTCTGCTCTCGTCTGCAAATACGGTTCCCCCAAAGCCGTTTAGAGGCACGCGATCGGTCGACTCGCCCGATCCAAGGTATCGATCGTTTTTGTTTATCGATCGTATTTTGTTCCGGTTCCCTAAAACTCTCTAGTGATATCAGTCATTTCGATACGGTCGGCTTTTTGAGTAGAGTTACCCTTTAAGAGCCATGTCGGGGTGCAGCTACCATTGAAAACGAGTCAAAATGCGCTAGAGAATAAAGAAAAAAAATTGACCGCATATCCACGTTGTGAATGATGTTGATTGGGGCGAAGCTCTGGTGGTGCTTGTCTGCGTAGACGCTGAGCGGCAGCATGACGAGCCTTTCGTTCGTTTTCATCCATGTCAGAAAGGGAATGTGTGGTATGGAACGTGGTTGCATACGCATTTGAGCATTTTACTGCAACACCCTCTCCTGTATAGACGTCGAGCGGCTACATGCAACGTTTCATCCGTGACATCCCCAGCTCTTAAGTTACTACCACATCTCAGAGCCCCCTACTCGTCCCGCAGTCGTGGCCGAGTAATTAAGACGATGGACTAGAAATCCATTGGGGTCTCCCCGCACAGGTTCGAATCCTGTCGACTGCGCAAACATATTTTTTTAATCTTTTTTTTTTCTCTTATCATTTTTTTAGCCCTACAGGAGAACGCGAGCCCGTGAGCTCACGAACAGGAGCACGAGCACCGGACAGCCGGACATACAGACATGGCTAATCTCTAAGAAGCTTCGCCCCTTAAAGAAGCGCTGTGTTTACTTTTTGTTCTGGTTCACGTTGGCAAAGTTGACAACATAAGTCGATCCAACGATTACATATGTGCAAGCTACATATCTATATATGGCTTGCACAATATCTATTTCACGCTGGTGAAGCCTGCGTGTGACGCAGTGGAAGGTGCACTGTCACGCGTGAACGAGTTTCTATACTTCGTCTCACTGTCTCGTCGCACTGTCTCGAACAGAGAGCCTTGACTGCCTTGACTGTAGCATTCGCTGCACGAGTGCTCGTGCAGCTGACGAGGTTTCTTAAAAAGCAACTAGCTCGCGCTTCTAGCATTCGCGTCTAAGAATAGTCCATACTAAGGAGAGACGAAGTATAGCGACTTATAATATTTCACGCAAGGCTACGTCGTTGCTCTCCCAGGCAACATTTCTGCAAAAATTGTAGTATTTTAATTATAGTTTCCTATTAACCGATATATCTGAACGCAGACGTGCTCAAAGGGTCTGCATTGTGCGTTTGTTTTATTATTATTTTAAGGTGATCCTATATGTTCGAAACTTGACAGATGCACCACTAAGCAATTTTGATCTACACCCTGCAGCATTTAAATTAATCTGAACGGTGCACTTCTCGCATAGGGAAGTGTTTTTTTCCTCGAACTGAGCACACCTCGTATGATTATTCGAAAAAAAACGTGAAGTGGTTGTTGCAGTGTAAACCTTTTAGCTATGCTGTGCATTTCTGAATGAAGGCTTGTATTCATATTTCTTGAAATAAGAAAAAGCTGTCAATTGTTTATGTGCTAGCTTGTTCTCTTATTTATATCGTAGCTTTTTTCACTAAGGGGCCCAGAAAATTCCTGGTAGTACCATTTCCTCTTCATAAATGAATGACAGACACTTATTTTTCTTTAATAAAGGAGTTACTCGAATTTGTGATGTTTTTTGTACCTCGCGTACGTAGCCAATTTCACAAAAATGTCTTCACCTCGGCCATACCTAATCGCTTTCCCAAGAAGTCCAGTGAGTTTTACGTGCTTGGTTTTCGTCGTTATTGTACCTCTGACGGTAGAACATATCTAATCGTTTCTTGTGCAGTCAACGCGAACACTTCAAGCATGCTTTCTAAGCGTGAACATCGTACGAGGATCACTGCAGGGTGCTAATGAATACGTTCGGCAAGCTGGACATCAACGCTAACAGAACTGGAAGACTCACGTTTCAAAGAAGTGCATTAACCAATCGGTCCGCGGCCCTCTAACCGGTGCTGGACCTCATGGGTGCGGTGGGACTATCTTCTAGACTTTGAAAAACAAAATTATAACCTAATCAGTGCATATCGCAACATGCAGAACGTCCACCGTAATTACTCCATGCGTCCCGCATGAGAAGCTATCTAAAGTTGTGCATCTTTTTCTTCTCGTCCTGAACCTAGATATTTTTACCACCTCTCCTCTCCCCTCAAGACGGTATATTTAATCTCGCTTAAAGGGGCACTGACACCTCAAAGGGCGTATTTTTTATTGTATAAAACGATGCACGTTGTAGTCATAGACACGCAAAACAAAACGCATCGCGAAAAACAATTTCCCCGCGCGCGTGCGCGCCTTTTTATTTTTGGCGCTTTCCTCCCCCGCCGCTGACCTCCTTACCTCTTTTGATTGGTGACGTCAAAAATCAGGAAATTGAGAAGCTTTGTAGGCGACATTTCTGTAACATTGAATAACAGAAATCGTAAAACGTTTTGTAACGCAATTGCGAACACACAACGGTCCCCGTTTTTGAAAAACCAAAAATCGGAGTCCGGTGTGATGTCCCTGCCTTGATTTGTATCCTCCCTCGGAAATGTTGGCGGTGCTCGAGCAGAGGATGATCGGTGAGTCGGGGAACCGGACAAAGAAACCGTTTTTTCCCGGACCGCCGGCGCTTCGGGTCGCGGTGGCAACAGCGCTTTGCTTTGTATCGTGGAGCGGAGGTTCGAGTGAAAGTCGACTCACAGGAGGCCGCAAAATGTGACGTCACTGCAGTGGTGCGGAACGCGCGGAAATTTCGAATTTGGCATTTGTAAATTGTTTTTTTTTTTTTTTTTACTTCAGAAATACTTAATTCCCTAGTTTCGAATTTTGAGGGTAATGTCCCGGCATCGTTTTCAATCGTTTCGGATAATAAAAAAATTATTTTGATGTGTCAGTGCCCCTTTAAAGTAGACTACCGATTTCGTCTTACACCTTTCCATTCTTTTTTTTTATTTTATTCAATTTTGTTTTCTTGCAAGATAGACAACCTGCACTCGAGCACTGAAGATAAGGATTTAACGGAAACAATATCACCTTCTGATGCGTCTAAGCGGAAGCTATTTTGTTGCGCCTTACAAAACGCACTAGAATGCCGATGACGTCTTTGTCATAACAAGCTTTGAGGGTGACTACCGAAAGCAGATTCTCCTGTGGCCAAGCGAGCAGGACGCACCATCTTAGAACGATTTTATTTTTTAATCCTTAGCTGGATTTGCTTTAAAATACGACAACTAGAGCACAAAGCGTGTTTCGTGGCGAAGGATTCATTACAGCGTCGTTTTCGTCGCTACTTTTATTTCCTGTTCCCCTTCCTCCTGCACAAATTAGCAAGCCGTTACTAACCTCTCAGGTTAACCTTCTCGTCATTGTTTTCCGTTCTCCCTTTCTCCATACTTGCACTATAGTTATCGAATAGGGTCACACGCTTCCGCCTGACTCACTAGATGGGCAGAACAAATAGAACGAAACACGTTTAAAATGTATACCTGTATATCATTCAGGGACACATTTTTTCTTTCCAATTTTGAGCACGTACCGCGTGGCAATCAGTGATAAGCCAAATGAGTGGCATGTATACTGTGAACATTAGGCTGTTGATAACGTTCTAGGCAGTCCAGACGATAATATATATTTTTTTTTATAACGCTAAGTTGTCACAGACGAAAACGCTTCCAACACATTTGGGGCATTTAGGAACAGTGAACATACACGAAACGCTTGAGCCTTTCCATGTCTCCGTCTTCCATGACAATGGTATGAGGGACTAACGAAGGACGCTATATTAAAGTGAACGCCTTAATTCTTCTGCCAATTGCCTTAATATTATGGTACCAGTACTGGACAATTAATCTCATTCAGAAATGTCTAGCAGGATAGATGAACAGCGGAGCACTCACCAGCTCGCATCTGGCCAAAAAGGGGTCACACAAATACTATATTATAATTAATATTGATATTTTATAGCTACCAGTCTCTTGCAAGTTATAGAAAATTGATTTTCGAAAACAAATGTTTCTACAAAATTCAATCTTCGATTTGATGCATTTTAAAATATTGCTTTAAATTAATGAATGTAAACCAATTATATATATTTCGTTGTTACCTACAAGAATATATTTGCCTCAGCTAAAAAATGGTTTAGAATGTTTTTGTAAATATCAAATTTATACACAATATATAGAATATCCTTTGTGTATTTGTGCCTAAAAAGCGCTCTATGAAGGCACAGATGAAAATATTTAAAAAGTACAAAGGTACTTGAAACACTTTAAAAAGTATAGCCATATAACTGATTTTTACAGTATCGGAAGACGTTCCTCTGAATGCGCTGTACCCAAAGTTCCTCTCCGCAAACGTTCTTACTTGACGTTTTACAGCGAAGGCTTTTAAACTAGAGCGTTTTCAGAAAAGATTGAAGAACCATGTCCGGCGACCATTTTTAATTTTGATGAAAAAGTTATATTCAGCTTACTTCGTGCCCACAAGAACAAAACCAACCCTTGTTTCCGAAAAAAAAAAATTGTATTCGCAGAAAACAGTTATGAGCACACTCTCAGTCACGTGGGCGTTTTGCGTATCGCGCGATGTTGGCATTTCCGGCGGCTTCTCTCAAAAGACCGTTCTGGCTGCGAATTTAGAAATATCTACTGACGAATTTGGCATAGGAAGGGTTGACAGAAAGTATTATTCACCGCGTATTAGGGTCTTTACTTTGAGAAGCAAAATCCCAAATACGGCACATTGCGCAATTACGCTCTGGATTAAAAATTTTGTTTCTTCCTATCTATTAAAGCTAAGGTTTTTAAGCTTTGCGAGTGTGTTGTCCTGAATATAGTTCGTCTTTGCGTAAAAGATTGTCGTCCTAGTTGGCGGAAATATTTTACAAGAATTGCTTACACAGGCGCATTTGACTAATTATGGATTATTTTGAAAATCATTTTAAAAAGCAGGCCATCTTTAATACTCTTTACACTCTCCAAAATTAATTTTTACAATATGTATTAACAGAATATGCAAAAAACATAATACAATATTCATTTGGCGTTGGAGTTAAGAGCAAGAAATATGGCCAAATTAACGCTAACGCGGTTGCCGTAAACGATGTGTGCACATACAAATTCTTGACAATTTCACTATTATTTAAAAGCGTTAAAATGCTACAGGGTGATCCGGAAAAGAGAAACTGACAGCACAAAGGTGGCGCCAGGAATGAGCGCGACGTCACAAAATACGCAAATTTCGGGAAGCTCACGACCTACGTGCGCACAAAAACGAGTTGGTTTGAATCGCGCTTCAGCGGCGAACAATCTGCGCGCTGTCGTCGGCAGTGACGTTCAGGGGCTCGCCGTGGGCACGAGCGAGAGCTCCCGATGAGCTCGCAAGTCAGTCGAAAACTGGATGCTGACCTCAAAATTCTGTTTTTATATATATGACCTGTCTTGTCCTTTTTGTGATTGAGCAGACTGCACCGATCCCCACAAATGTCACCTCATAGAATGAAACGACTTCCAATTCAATGTCTCGTACCCAATGAAGAGTGCCTATATTTGAGTGTAAATTTGCTTTTATCATAACTATTTACATTCTACACAAGTTCACAGAAAGCAGCAGGAATATTAGAAAGTCAGTGCTGCATGCTCTTGAAGATATTAGTTACATTATGCATGCTATACTTGCTCCTCAAGACTTGTTTATGTTTGTTCCCACAGGTTCATGGAACCTCAGATTCTCAGCGTTTGAAATTTATAAACTAAACTAAAACTCCAAATGTTTCGGATTTCGCATTTATTTTTCCCTTCCGTATTCAGATGTTAAATTAGATACGTTCAATACAAGCTAATTAAAATGATTAAAAAATCGGCGTATACCAAGCGACAATGCGGAAACTTTGGTACTATTTTGTCCAGGTTAGCACTTGGAGCCATAATTTCCTCAATTATATTGTCCGGGACAATACTGTTCGGGATTATTATATGGCGGTATACGAACATGGCCCTTCATCTTGAGCAGAGTGTCGAACCGGAAGCGAACCGAACCGAAAACCGGATCCGAACCGTTATTTTAGCCGAACCGGAACTGAACCGAACCAAAATAATTGCCGCCATCTTGGAACTGAACGGGAACTGAACCGGAAAAAGATATAACGGTAACCGGTTCAAAACGGTTTATGGGGATTTTTTTTATTTTTATTACAAAATGAATGTTCGAGAAGTAAAAATTGGCAGCTGTATTTCCATGTACTGATCAAATTGTCATATATCGAATTGCAACGTATGAAAAAATGCGGGTTTTCCTGGCGTTTTTGTACTGGCACTACGATTAATGATGTGTCACGTGGTGACGTGACGTCATGGTGTCAAATTATGCTGCCAAATAATGTCACGTCACGTGGCCTTGTGACGTAGTCGCGTGACTCACCGGGTCATGTCGACTAAATTGAGTACGTCACTATAGTCCGTTGCAACTCAAGAAGGTAGGGCGAGGGAAAGAAGGCCGGGGAGGAGGAAGCAGACGGAACGCTGAAGAGAGGTGAAGGTTTCCCCCTTTATTCTCCAGCGTTCCGTCTGCTTCTTCCTCCCTGGCCTTCCTTACCCTCGCGCTACCTTCTTGAGTTGCAACGGACTATGGATGTGTTAGTGTTGTTGGCACCGTGATGTCCTATGCCATCACCACTTCTCACGGCGAGTCACGTGACATCGTGACATACGCCATTGTCATGAGCCCGAGTCCAGTGCTGGGGTTCTTGACAACCAGCATCGCCAAAAATTCGTGTTGGCTCGTGTTCAATCAAAGATAAGAATAGGATGTCTTCACATGACCTCAATCCGCCATTTTGTTTTTAGATGTCAGCGTGATGAAACTTATAAGCTATTGTGCACCACTAATATGAGGGTGCGATGTGAATCTTCGGAGTGCTCAAGTTCTGCACCCGCAAGACTGCTCCTAACAACAAAATGGTGATTGAAATGACGTCAGTGAAAACACCCTATAGCTGGACTCTAACAACGGCGGTATACAATTATCGTCAGATCACATCGTCGCTTGTTCTAATAGCGAGTTGAGGAAGGGAAAGCTATTTCTTTCCTTTATTTTTTCTGCGTCTGCCATTCAGCGGAGAAAAAGCCTAATTGGTGTTTTTGCAAGCTATCAACGTCAGGGATTAGCTCGGTATTTACTGAAAGTTCAAAAATTGTCGCATAAACCATTTTACATGTATACATCAGTGAGGCAGCCAAACATGTTTTTGTTGTTGCTGAACTGTCCCATGAAAGTAGACCCCGAGAATAGATGCATTCAAAGGACTAAATATGGCTTATTAATTTGACGACAAATAAAACTACAAGTGTGTACGGCATGGGATACCTGAAAACAAGATTCTATTGGCCTTAGAGGCTGCCGCTGAAATTCGCTCAGTTTTGTTTAAACTTCACAGCTTTTGGGTACAAAATAAGATAAATGGAGGATTACTGCTAACAAATGACACAAATATAATTTTCGCATTGGCGCCCCCAAACGGAGGAGGGAGTCCCTTAGGAATAAGAAGTATTCTCTGGAGCAGAATCGTCAAAGGAAAAGAGGGAGGGGGGGGGGGGAGGAGTGTTACAAACATACTGTGTAGTAAAGGATCCTCTGCTCCACTTCCTTTTGCGCAGACCAGACAGCGTGAACCCGCAAAACTACTTCGTTTGCAAAATCACTCCTGCCAAGCGCGTTTTCGTGGTGCCAGACGCTCGCGCTGTTCCTCACGACGGTCCACCAAGAAAGAATAATTTTTGTTTCTAAATACATTAGTTGCACTGAGCGCGAACCTTCTGCAGCGTGCATTGTGCATCACGGGATTTGATTTTCTCAGCAAAAAGTAATCTCTGACTACCAGCATATAGTGCGATGATGTCACGTGCAAACCATGTTAAACAGTTCAGTTTTCTTGTTAAATGAGATGTTCTCAACACAATACACGGTTTCACTTTAAGTATGAGCGTATCAGAAGCTAAAAGAGCGAGCTCCGGACTTTCAGCGTTCTTGCCATGCGTGCACGCTCCTGCAGTGCAAGCACTGGTCTGGACCACATCCTCGCGCTTGTAGCATCGGCTGCGTTTGGACATGAAGGGGCCCTGCAAAGAGTTTCTGGCAATTTCTTTTCTTTAATTTGCATAGCGTTTACTCTAACTAGCGAGAAACTCTAGCAACACAATAAACATAGAATAAAGAAAAAAAAAAGGCTGACGTATTTTAACATAATAGGCGAAATAAGTTCAGAATTTGGAGCACATTTTTTTTGTTGGGGAAGTACTTGGTCTAACCCAATAGAGAACCTAAACGACAAGAGCGTGCAACAACCATGCGCGATCTTCCTGGATGTAGAAAATTAACATTCAATTATGCAGGAGTGAACGCCCCACAAATTTACGGGTGTTCCAAGTGAAAATATGAGTGAGAGTCGCGTGCTTGAAGGGATCAAAAGGGGTCACTTGCGTCTACTCAGCCAGTCCTTCCTCTAGAATTCTATGTCGTCATTATCTGACGCTCTAGAACTATGTCGTAACTGAACGCTCGTGTATGACACTGATAGGCAGGCCTTTCGAAGCAGCATTTGGTTTTCTTCGTCCCTTTGCAGTTCCCCTTTAGGGTGAAACGAAGTATAGCGAAGTGGCTGTCCAAATTGTGAGGTTGGGCACAGGCACGTAGCAAGGATTTTGATTCGGGGGTTGGGGGGGGGGGGGGGGGGGTCCGCCCATGACAAAATGCTGTATGAGGGAGAAGGGGGAGAGGAGGCCCCAGCAAAATGGGAGATTTCGGGAGGGGGCGGGGAAGGAGGGCCGAGCACCATGGCCCACCCCCTCCCCTGGCTACGTGCCTGGTTGGGCAGTATGTATAGCAGTCTCGTGACAATATGCGGCAGCCTAATACAATGTTAGAGCGCGCATGACTGATAAAGCACAGAGTTGTCAAATGAGCCCCCCAAACAAGAACACGTAGAACCGAGTATAACTTTAGCCTCCTGAGAATGTATACTGCAAAGTTTCGAACTCGTACAATCCGACGTACAAATGTGATTTAAAATATAAATATATTGTCTGTTCTTCGCGATATTTGTGTGTATTTAGGTGCCTCAATGCACGCATCTCTAAGAAAAAGACGAACCATAACCAACCAACTCCTGAACAGTTAGGAGTCCGACGTTTCGAAACCGGTTCGGTATTTTCATCAGGGGAGACTATTTGTATGCGGAGACCTGCAGCTTCGTTTCCATCTGTGGTGTGTCGTTTGCTTCCTTCACTTTTAATGCGAAAGCATTAACTGTCCCTTGGATCGAAGCGACGTCATCAGCTTTGAAGCCGCGCCAAACGCGCTTTCCCCGTCCCGATGTCGCGTGTAGCAGAAATCAGTTGGATAGGCTCCCATTGGCTGGCACGCGTCATCAAGGAAAGAGGCTCCCATTGGCTCTCGTGCGGCGTAGTTCCAAGAAACAAAAACGCCACCAGAGAAGCCCCCTCAAAAGCGGCGCAGCGCACGCAGCGGCCCGGCCGCAAGTAAGAGGTGCGGCGGTGCGGGCCTGGCCGCCTGGCCGCACAGCCCGCTCGGGCAAACTCCGAAGAGGTTGCACGGCCGAGCTCAGCTCGGCGAGGCCGCTTCCCGAAAGTGCGCGCTTGGTCGTCGGCCAGTGAAACGGGGCCGTCCGCGCCACTACGCAGCAGACGAACTAAGGGAGCAGAAGAAGGGTCGTCATGATTTTGTTTTCACAACTCATAAGAAGTGCTTAGGTGTCCTCGGACTTCTTTGTTCTTCAAATGCCCTAGTGGGTTGACATACGCCGATGGTTAGGTGGCTGTCGACATATTGAGCCCGACCTATTGAAGCGTCGGGCTCCTAAATGTTTAGGACTTGGTTGGTGAAGGTATGTATTTCTCAAAGCTTTGACCCAACCAGACGGAGTTCCGTTCAATGTGTTCACGTTTAAAACCTGCATTTATTTTTGCAGTAAGGCATCCTCTGTGGGATTATTTAGAGTAGTAACCTTTATTAACTCTCTTACACCCATTTTGTATATTTGCCTTCATATCTATAATGTGAGCAAGCAGTCCTTTTCGGCGTAGTCCGCGACCCGGTGTTTCACACTGCCAAGCAGCGAACAAAAAGGCGCGTTCGCAGACTCAACCGTTGGCGTATTCTAGAGTATCATCCTTCCGTGGGTCTCAAGCAGTCATGCGAACTTCATAGAATAAAATTTATTGATGAATATAAAAAATATTTTATTGCCGTTTAAAGGCTTGACAACATAAATAAAGAGCCGATCATCCTAAATAAAAATATCATAAGTAAATGCACCCCCAATTTATCTGAAATATGCTCTGCGTATCTTTTCCGGCGTTCTTGTCCTCGATAGGCACGTATATAAGTGATTTGGGAGAACCTTAAACAAATGTTTTATTTTGAAGCTGATTTCAATAACATATGTGTTCATGACACATATTCAACTTCTTAAACATGTAGAAGTATGCTGCTCCTTTTATGTGATGAACAAGAATTTTATGTGTCTGTGGGCTGGACGAAAACAAAGTACACAGTGCGCTTGGCGGAACTATGACGATTACGAACGCAGACCGTCAGAAAGTAACCAATTAAGTAGCTATAATGTCGAGCAGAGTTTGAAATACTACTTTTTTATTTTCCAAAAATATAAAAAATAACAAGGGTGGTGTTTATATACAAATTAAATAGACAAGCATCTTGACAAGAACAAACCTCAAACGTCAAGCAATGTCGAAAATGTTCAAGTCGGTACGCGCTATTTTTTGGGCCAGATCCGACCTGAGTACGAGGGCCACTTTTTTCTGCATGAATTTGCCTGCATCACTGAGCTGAGTGTAAACAATAGGTTAGGAAAGGAAGCGTTCTGATAGCCTCTCAGTGTTTTTATAAAAGGTAGACTGAAAGGATATGTCCTAGAACTTTCCTGGCATTTTGAAAATATTATTGCTTTTACCTCAATTGCGTCGTCATCATATATATTGTTAAGCGTATGTTGTAAACTAGATTTCGGAATATTTATGGCGAGAATGTTCCCATTTCATGATTTTTTGCACTGTAATTAATTCCTATGTTCAAGAGCATAGCATAGCATAGCAAGATTCGACATTTAATAATGTGACGCTACCTGACTGATAACCTACAGATTAATGTAAAATAAATGCGACTGTGGAAAAAAATAGATTATGAGACATATATGCTTATCTAGCTTTTCTTTTACTGTTTCATTGAAATTAAATAACACAATTTGATTATTCTACGAATGATAAAAAGCTCTATAGATAATCGCTTCACTGTTGAAATAGTGCCTATTGCCAAAAAACGCGGAAAATATACTCTCAATTTTGCGGTTCAAACCGGTTTGAACCGGTTAAAACCGGTTCGAACCGTTATTGTTTTGCTCGCCGGAACCGAACCGGAGCTGAATCGACATCCGTGAACCCAAACCGGAGCCGAACCGCTAAACATTTCGGTTCGACACCCTGATCTTGAGTGGTCGGCAGAGTGTGATCGTGGGATTGCGTGACTGTGTCACCGCGTGACCGTGACTTTTGACATCTGAGGCTTGACCTCCCCTCACCTGACCCATCTTCACTTGCCTCCTTCATCTCACTTCATCCGCGCTCCATCTCATCTCCGTGCTCTTCCACCCTCTCCCTCCCTCTCTTCCTCGTGTGTTAGCATGCTCTTGGCCTTTGAACTTCCCACTCCCTTCCTCTTCCCTCCCTTTTCTATCTGTTGTGTGTTCGTGGCCTTTGGTCTTTGATCTGGACCTGTGACCCTTGGCCGCTTCTCCTCCTCCTTGTTTTTCTTATTTATGGTCACACCTTGCTCTCTCCTCGCTCTCCTCGGTCTCCTGTTTCCTCCGAAAGTTGGTCCTCCCCTTTTTCCTTTCTCGTCCAGCTTCCCCACTTCTTTGCTCCGCCCGTCCTTCTCCCTTTTATCATCCTCTTTACGCTCCCAAACCATCTCATTCTCAGCCCCCTCTTCATTTTGTTCCCCTCCTACAGTTTCCTTTCTCTCTTGCGTTATGGTGTGTACGCTCTCTATTGAAAATCGCTCTGACGAGACTTCAGGATTCTTTTTAAAGGGTGTGAAGGGGACTTCAGGAATTTCTGAGATGTTTGAAGGAGGCATCGATTCTGCTCGTGGTCAATTCCGGTTACCTCACGAGCCGCCGCGGATGTTTGGAGCGGACCGATTTCCTCCAGGAAGGTGAGCATGAATTTGAGTGCTCGCCCCTTGGTCTGTTTTAATCCGTGCAGTTTCTTCCTTTGTTACGCAGGTGAACCACAGTTCGGCCTTGGCCGCCTTCAGCACCGCTTGAGCGCCATCGTGTTCAGCGCATTCAAGGAGATGGTGGCCGGTGCCGGCTTACTCGCTGCAAAGCATGGCAGTCGGGGTCAGCGTCCCACCGCATGTTGTGCCTGCACACCGGGATTATGGCACTGTGGGTCCTGAGACGGGGGACGACGGCCGCTGTCCGGACTTCTTCCTTGCGCCTCTTCGTCCGTCCCACTTGAGAAGCATCCAGCGAGCGAAAAATACGCCGAAGACCCCGGCGCGACGTCATCACGGACGAAACCGTGACTGTGCTCAGGATTTCTCAACGGCGGCGGCTGCTGCTTGCGAGTTCGTGGTTTCTGCTAAACGTGCTTACTGAGACTCCGTGTGTGTCCGTGAGGTGCACCTGCTCAGTTTTATTAGCTGAACTACCGAACATCAGGAATATACCCAGCGGCATTGTGAGTACTTTGAAAGATATTTTTCTTCGTGATAAAGAAGTCAGTCGTCCCTATTTGATATGATCTCTTTCATCTACAGCTCTTTGCGCCGGGTTTGAACAAATGTTTCTTTTTATCGCATTTTTCAGTTATAATATGCATGTAAAACTTAATGTCTGCAACAAATTTCAAATAATGTTGTGAACTGCATTTTGTCTATGGATCACAGTCACTTGGGCGTTTAAAGGGTTTGATGAGCTAAAGGGTCTGACGGGTTGAAGGGCTGTGGGGCTAAAGGGTTTTTCTATGGGTATCCCTGAAGGGTTTTTCTGTAGGGTAATTTTGAAGGGTTTTGAAGGCCTGTGAGGTCCCATAACCCTTCAATGCTGACGGGCCATTTACAAATATTTTCAATAGGGTTGTCTTTGAACTTTGCTCTTGACCTCCTCCTCCCTCTGTCCACAATCCTTCCCCAACTCCTCCTTGCTACCTCTCTCCTCTTTACCCCTCCTGCCCTCCTTCTCTGTCTATGAGATGACGGCTACCGCCGGTCATGTCACTTGCAGGATGTTGCTATGAGTGGCCACTTTGCTGGGACCATATTGCCCGGATCCGCCATCCTCCACGGAAGGCACTTAGGCTGGGCTGTATGACCGATTGTCAAAAGATAATTCGTAGCAGTTTAACCGGTAGTTGGGCAACTCATCACCTAAGATTGAGCTCTCAAACTGTAGTCATCACACCAAAAGGGGCCCGCAGTGATTCGAAGGTGTCTTCACAGCATAAAAATGGTCGCGAGGGGCAGCCTTGAAGATGCAGTATTAACAATATTCTTCTGCTTCGGTATTCGCTACAATTTCGAATAACAATGTAATACAAAAATATTTTGTATGTGCTCGTCCGCAGGATGTCAATGGCAGTACACGGACCAAATGCTCAACCGAGAATCTTAGAATTTCTTCAATCGACCCTGACATTAACGTTGGTCTCTTCGGATAATATAAGCAGATAAAAAAAAGGTTGTTTAGAAGATAATCTTGGTTTATTTACTTTCAAGATACCTAACCCATGACAGAGGGGACAGAAAAGATACAGAAAGTACAAGAAACATTACATACATTTCAAGTGCTGTGAGTTCCTTCGAGATATCAGTTTCGAGTGGAAGAGGTCTGTACCTTATGCACCTTTCCGCTGTAATGAACCTTTTCCGCCTCATTTCGTCGCAGAAACACTGGCATTAATAATAAACGAAATGACAAAAATCGCAAACTGACACGGGCATTGCCGACAAGGCATCCAAATGTGTTGTTGACGCGGGACGCCGCACCTTTTGCCCACGTTTTATCGCGCATGCGAGGTGCCTCTCACGCCGCTAGAGGCGCCCGCGTTTGTTAGTAAACATAAGTACCAACTGGAAAATTCTTTTCACAGCGGTGGAGGAGGGAGGAGGATGATGGGATGGAAAGTGTGGGTGGAGGGTTGTAGTGGAGGGAGAAGTGGGTGGGGTGTATAAGGGTGCGTAGAAGCTGGAGAGAGGCGAGGGGTTCAGGGGGAACGGGATGTTGGTGAGAAACATGGAGTGGGTGGAGGATTTAGGGAAAAGAGAGAGTTGGGGGGGGGAATGTAGGAGAACGAGGGGGATGAGGTAGGTGGAGACAAAGTTAAAGAAGGAGGTGGGGAGGTGAGAAGAGGGAGATAGCATGGTCTACGGCAGGGGTCTCCAAACCCCGGCCCGCGGGCCAGATCCGGCCCGCGGAGGCCTTCTGACCGGCCCGCGGCTGGCCGTGATGCTTATAATGTGGTCCGGCCCGCGGCCCGCTACCAGCAGGCCCGCTGCTACCAGTGCGGGCAGAAGCGCTCGAAAAGACGCGACGGCGCGACGAGCACCGAACATACCGGAAAGAGAGAACACCGCATCGTATTTCTCGCCCGACGCCGAAGCGAAAAAAGCATTTTCTATGCTCGGTTCACCCGGAAGCTGACAGTGCGCTGGAAGCTGCATGTTCACCGGACCAATCAACACCATGTCTCTTATCGCCAGATCTCGCTCTCCACGCGTGAATATGCAGAGAGGGTGTGATTACGTAGTAAAAGACCGGGAGTTGACTGGTTCAGCGGGCATGCAGCTTTCAGTGCACTGTCAGCTTAGGGGTGGACGGAGTATAAAATAATCTCGTACGCGTCTTCAGTGGCCCAAGCGGTGCGTTCACGCATTCACGCACTACTCTCTGGCATTAGATGAATCCAAGGATGTTTGTGACACGTCACAGGTTCTAGTGTTCATTCGCGGTGTGGACAGTGAGTTCAACGTTACGAAAAAACTAGCGTCAGTACATAGCATGTATGGGACCGTAACAGGAGAGGACATCTTCAGAGAATTAGAAAAGACTGTATCGGAATACAACCTGGAGTGGGGCAAATTAAAATCGGTGGCAATTGATGGAGGAAAAAATATGTGTGGGGTAAGGAAGGGTCTGGTTGGACAAATCACAAAAGCCGCTGAGGTTGGTGGATTGACAAAGCCAATGTTTTTGCACTGTATGATTCATCAGCAGGCACTCTGTGGGAAATATGTGGACATGTCGTGTGTTTTAAAACCTGTGGTTTCAACCGTGAATTACATCAGGTCGAATGGGCTTAATCATCGCCAGTTTCGTGAATTCCTAAAAGATGGTGAATCGGAGTTTGTAGACGTGACCTATTACACAGCAGTGCGATGGCTGAGTTGCGGTAAAGAGCTGTCGCGTTTCTTCAACCTTAGAGAAGACATAAGAAAATTTCTCGCAGACAAGTATCGGCCCGAACCGCTGCTGTCGAACAGTGAGTGGCTTTGGAAATCGGCGTTTTGTGTAGACCTGACGGAGCACATGAATAAGCTGAATATGAGGTTGCAAGGCGAGACACGTCTTATTCATCACGTATACATGGATGTTCAATGATTCAGGGTGAAATTACAGTTCTTCGAAAGACAAGTGCGAAACCAGAACTGGGAGCACGTCCCCTGTTGTGCAAAGCTTCGTAGAGAGACTGATGCGGAATTCCCCTCATTCTTCGCAATGGAAATCCTCCGAGACCTTCGGAAGCAATTTTTCGAACGGTTTTCTGACCTCGATGGGAGAGTTGAGGAAATACAGATGTTTCAGAATCCATTTAACTGCGATGTGGATGCGCTCCCGAGTCAGTTTCAATTATAAGTCATTGACTTACAGTCAAACGACATTCTGAAGGAAAACTACAAGGAAGGAGATTTGATACAGTTCTACAAATCCTTGGGCGCTGAGCAATTCCCAAACCTGAAACAATTTTCTCGCGGGTATATATTGTTTTTTTTTTTTGCACTACATACCTTTGTGAGCAGATGTTTTCAAGGATGAAGTACGTAAAATCCAAATACAGAGCTAACTTGTCAGATGAACACTTGAAGTCCCTCCTAATTATTGGCTCATGAAGCTTTCAGCCGCAGTTCAGCGAAATAATAAACTCGAAGAATCAGCTACACCGCTCACATTAGTCCTACACTTCATATCCGGGTAAATGTGTCAAACTTCTGATGCATTCCGGCTCAAATACTGCTTAGTGTTTTGTGGCATATAGTCGTATGTTGTCATCATCAGGTTCACCGTGCTTAGTCTCCTGCTTCATATCTGTAACTACGTTCAACTTCCTTTGCGTTCTCGTGTATATTATGATATTGTCACGAATGACAAGTGATGAGGCGGCGAATAACTGAGTAAACTAAACGTTTAATCGGGCGAACTTGTGCCCAAAAATAAAGAAGGAAACAAGAGATAACAGTAGAGCGTCGCGGGCGTCGAAGTCGGCGAAAGAGCAGAGTCGAACGCTGGGGCGAAACTGACTCCCGCTTGCCACGCGGAGCCGCTTTTGTACACGCGTGGGCTTCTGGAGCATTCGGCGCAGAAGGTCCGGTGCCTAGAACATTCTAACCTCGAATCAGCAAGACGGTTCTCGAATTTAGTAGAACGTCAGATTACAGTGTCAACAAAAATGTGTAGCCGCGGCCAGGAATCGAACCCTGGCTTTTCGCGTGGGAGGCAAGCGCGATAACCGTTCGGCCACGCGCGCGCTGCCTGCTTGGCAAGTTGCGCGCGCGGCAATATGAGTCATGTGTGATAACTATTGCATAATGTCATAACAGTTTTACCGTTCTCATTAGTTTTTTTTTTTTTATGTATGCGAATATTCCAGAGTTCCTATGCGCTTTGATTTATGCCTGGTGAGTTTTCTGGGTCACGATTACCTCTATGCTGAATTTCGAAATAAAGTATATGTATGAATCCACCTTTGATTACTTCTCGTTTTTACTCTAACTTGAGCTCCTCCATTTAAATGCTCATCTGGGCTTATTAATATAGGTTTTACTGATTTATAATATTTATTTGTTTTCCGGCCGTCGAGACTGCGACAGGTCCCCAATCCGGCCCCTCGGCCAAAAACTTTGGAGACCCCTGGTCTACGGCTACGGAAAGGGGGGGGGGGGGGGGGGGGCGTTGGTTTGAGGTGGTTATGGGAACGACGTCAGTGAGTGGTGATTTCGGGTGGTGGAGGTAGGAGGGAAGCGAATGAAGGGGTGGGTGAATCTTTTACAGAGAAAGGGTAGAATTAGAGTGGAATGTAGTCTATGGGGAGGTGGAGGGAGAGAGGCAAGATGATGGGAGTGGTAGGTTGATTGGAGGGAAGGGGTGCGTGCGGGCTAGGTTTTATTACTGCTACTCTTTTTAATTTATTTGCATGGAATTATATTTTGACCAGTTCTCAAGGGCTTTCATTGTGTGATTACATGTATCTACAAATTCATGAATATCAGTGCCGGCAAAGAAAATACTAGTGTCATCAGGGTAGATAATGAATTTGGCATTAGGGTTAATTATTACAATATCATTAGGATAAATATTAAATATCAGTGGCCCTCACATACTGCCCTGTGGTACACCACAAGTCAAGAATTGAGCCTTAGAACACATGTTGTTTATCTGAACAACCTGTTTTCGGTTTGATAAATAGGATTTCAAAAGTAATAAAACCAGTCCACAAAAACCATAGTAACCAAGTTTCCCCAGCAGAATACCATGACTTACTAAATCAAAAGACGTGGAAAATTCCACAAATACACCAGCTACAATGGCCTTGTTTTTTTAAATTGTGTAAGAATATATTCTTTTTGTTCGAGTAACGCATATTCCGTTGATTTGTTTTTACGAAAACCAAATTGTTGAGAAGTTAACAAGTTACATTTATCGATAAAGTGTGAGGGCCTTGAATGCAAGATTTTATTCAAATATCTGTGAGAAAACAGGCAGAATAGAAACTGGCCTTTAATTTCCTAAATTGTTTGGATTACCCTTTTTGTAAAGAACCCTACTCTCGCAACTTGCATATTCACTGAAAAAACTGCATCAACAAAACATGCATTAAAAATATGAGTAAGAATAGGCACAATAATATCAGCTACGTGCTTCACCGGTCGTATCTGAAATCCATCAATATAACAACTAGTGCTGTTATTTATGTTTTCGATTATTGATATCACCTCCTGCACAATGACTGGTTTCAGAAACATGACTTTATCGTTTCGATTACAAAGATAATCGCTCCCAGTATCAGGCGAGGCACCGGCCGCCAGCTTCCGTGTTTGTAAAAAAAAAAATGTTAAATGCGTCAGCTAATTTAACACCAGACAGTTCTTCACCGTTAACTCGTAGTTTTAAAGGAGGGTTCCCTACTGAAAAAGAAAAAAAAAAACATTTGGTGCCTATATGAAAGTAAACGGGTTCATACCGTAACAGTTTAGCCTTACCGGCCACCAGTTTGTCAAAGGGGTCGCTCGTATGGCTCAAAGGGGTCCCCCGTATGAGGCATAACGGTCACCTATTCGGGCAAACAGGTCACTTGTTCGGCAAACGGGTTAGTTGTCTGAGCAAATGGGTCACTCGTTTGGGCAGAGTTGTCGCACGTTTGCTCAAACCGGTGACCATGTTGCACAAACGGGTGACCGGTGACCGGCAAGCTGTACCAGTTTAATCAAACGGCTCTCCGGAGCCCGTTTAATACTGAACGTACAGGTCGGGGGCATGGGCACGCCAGTTGCAGCAGTGGCAGCCTGTTTCGGGAAAGCCGGGAACGCCGGTTCATCGATTTACAACCGTCCGCGTAATGCAAGTGATTATATTTATATTTTGATTGAGCTGATGTTCGCTGATACTGCAATTTTTTTTACGTAAACATGCGACGTTGCCGAGCCGATATTTTTGACAGAATTTTAAAACTTTCGCGTTCTTTGTTACTTCAATTTACTTATTCAGCTCGAATCTCTCGCGCAGAGGACGCGACCGCGTGACAGAATATACTTCTTGACTCCGTTTTGCCTCAATTCAAGACTCATGGAAGGTAACGCGCGAACACGTAGCTGTACGAACATCGAGCATTGCGAGAGCAGTCCCGCTGTTGCAGCAGTCAAATTACGAGCTCTCACTGGGTGCTTTTTTTCGCTCGGGCACAGGCTGAGCTTCAGGCCGGCGCGCGCCTTTTCCAGGTTTCTAGCGTGCTAAAAAAATTCGCCTGCTTTCCGAGGCTGCAAACGCGGCATAGTCAACTTTCTGTTGCAATTCGAAGTGAGGAGGAAAGCGCGTGTACAGCGGTACAGCGGTTGGTGCACCCTTTCCCCTAGCATTAACTGAACAAATAAACAAAACAAAAAAACTAACCGCCAGCCTTTTTTTTTTTTTCTTTCTATGGAAGGATGGGGTGCGTCCCGGTGGCGTATTTGCATTTCGCCAAGAGCACAGAGCCGCATGGAGGAAAAATAAAGAGAGAAAGGAGGAAAGGGGGAGAGAGGCCGCCGTGATTGGCCCTTGTAGTCACGTGGTACGCGCCCGGCTGTTCTGGACGTCACCCTCCGCAAGCCTCGCCCGCGAGCAGACGCCGCCGGCGCCTTTGGGCTGATGTGGCTGCCACGCCGGCCCCACCGAAGTCACAGGTACTCTGCGAGTGTGCAATCCACAAAACTGAAAATGGGTCCATATCACAGGAGCGAATGACATTTTAGCGAACAGCGACATTTGAGCGAATTGACGTTTTAGCGAATAACGGGGGTGCGCGTTAACCCATCCGCCGCGCTGCGCTTACGCCGCTTCGCGGCGACAGTCTGTGTCGGCTCATTACAAAAATGTGACCCCGTTTGGCCCACCCGAAAAGGCCGCTTCGCGGCGTCCGACTATTCGCTAAAGTGTCATTCGGTGAAACGTGGGCGTTCGCTAAAATGTCATTCGATCAAGTGAGTGCCTCCCGTGCTCTGCCTAGGTTCGCTGGTTGTACATTGGGAGTCACGGGCGTGTTGTCTACTGTGAGAACGTCGATCTCACTTCTAAATTTTCAGTTTTGTGGATTACACACTCGCAGCGTACCTTTGACTTAGGCGGGGCCGGCGTGGCAGCCACAGCAACCCAAAGGCGACGGCGGCGTCTGCTCGGGGGCGAGGCTTGCGGGGGGTGACGGCTAGAACAGCCGGAGCGTACCACGTGAGTACAAGGGCCAATCACGGCGGCCTCTCATCCCCTTTCCTCCTCGCGGCTCTGTGCTCTCGGCGAAATGTATATACGCGTCCCGGTGTCCGGCGCCTTGAGTTGCCCCCTTCCTCCTCTCTGGTCAGCTCTGTCACGTGACCCGCAGCAGCTCGCGAGCTGCACGCTGATAAGCGTCGAGATCCGGAAGGCCGCGCCGAGGAGCCGCTTTTTTCTGTCTGCTTCTTCTCAGTTGCAGTTTGAACTTCGCTCGTCCTACCTGCTTCGTACTGTCGTCTAATTCTGCGGTCTTATTAGGATGTCTAGCGACAACGTATTGGATGTGCACCAAAGCTATCAGTGTTCGAAAAGACCTACGCGTGTATCGGCAACAAGCGACTCTTTAAAGAAGTCAGGAATTCTTGCGGTTTGGTTGTGTTCCGCAAATGGACAGCTTGTGCGCCGCATCGTGTTGAAACTTCAAGGAGCCTTCTTTCTCGTTTTTGTGTTTGTGTGGTTGTTCTGCTCTGACCGTGTCGACTTATATTTTGGATTGCATTTTTCAAGTCAGCTATTATTATGGTAAGTGCACTGCAGCCTGCTTGTTGGCAATGATTGACCGTTCTTTTACGCGTACTCTTCCAGATTATCAATACAATTATGCAGCGTCTAATGTAGCCGCAGCCGGGAGACAAATTTTTTCCAAAGTCTGCCATATAGTCTGAAATTACCTCGGCAGTATAAGAGTGTCTTCACATTTCACAGAACGCTTGCACGTTCGTACTTGTCTACGAAATAACTTGTAATAAACTTCTAGGTGAATTGAAAACGATCTTTTGTGTCTGTTTTCCTGCCCACTTGCAAGCACCTGCGCGAGCACGATTTTTTCCACGTGTTTCCTCCTTGTTAGGAATAGGTCTATGAGTTTCGGGAAGTCTTAAATAAGTTTAAGATAACGAACTTTCCAGACGATACACATTTAGGGCTAGCGAATAAATTGTCTATCCGAATGGCGCATTCAAATGTGTAGTCACGTGCCTGGTCGAACGGGCACCCGTATCAAACGGGCACCCGTATCAAACGGGTACCGTTTCAAACGGGTACCGTTTCAAACGGGTACCCGTATTCCATAATCACGTTTGATCCAAACGAATCGACAGGTTTGCCACCCATTTGATTCAAACAAGGGCGACCAGTTTCCCACCGGTTTGAATTTCAAATGGTTCTTTTCAGTAGGGTTATGTACACTGTTAGCAAAAATAACACGCCCAGACGTGTAAACCGTTGTCCCATAGCGGACACGTCGAAACGTGTCCGTTTAACACGCAGCCTTGTATGTTATTCGCCTACACACGAGGTGCCGTGTAAACTTAACACGATACACCGTGTCTGCTTTCCGAGAAACACGGTCCAGCGTGTTACTTATGAAACATGGCGGCCAGCAGCCGAGAACAGGCGAGAGACGAGCCCAGCGAGCCGCGCGCCTTTCAGCCGAATTGAAAGCACACACTGTTTTCGTTCGATGTCTTTTATACACAGTAAACAGTGTCCAAGCGGCGGACGCAAATACGTGCAAAGGTACAGTCGGGAGCAAATGTTTGCGGGGCATGGGAGCGTGTGCCGAAATGCATCACTGCGCCGTGCAACGGCGCGCCGCCGCATTAAAAAGCCGCGCTTTGCGCATGCGCGTCCTTCGAGCTGGCAGTCATGTCTCTTTCGCTCCTTCCTTTCCGACTCACTCCTGATAACCGGAGTACGGCGCCAGGGGCGCAAGTTGCCGTTTCGCTGACTGTCATGCCTCGCTGTCCTCTTCTGCTGACTCAGCAGCCGCGCTGAGTGACGGAGCACCTATAATTACCCACGCGGCGGCTGAGGCGGCTGAAACAGACGCGCAGCATGACAGCCAGCGAAGCGCTAACTTGCGCCCCTGGCGCCAATTTCTGTTATCAGGAGTGCGTCGGAAAAAAAACAAGCGAAAGAGACATGATAGTGAACACGAAAGGCGCGCATGTGCAAAACGCGGCTCCCAAATGCGGCGGCGATGCATTTCGGCACGCGCTCCCGTGCCCTGCAAATTTTTGCTCCCGACTGTACGTACGTACGTGCGTCGTCGGCGGTCGGTGGCGTCGGCAGCTACGACGGAAAAAGGAACCACTAGACAGAAAAACGAATACCGAACTTACATGGATAAATAGCTCGAGCAAACTATTTGAAGTCGGGCGGTAACTTGCGCCACCTAGTGAGATTTCTAGCAGCCAGGAAAAAAAAAAAACATTCAGGAGTTTGTTAATACGCTGAGAACTATCAAGTAGACAGCAACCCTACATACATCACAAACAACACGAGTACCAGGTAGGACATAGCACTGACATAAACACAACACCGACACTGCGCCCGACACTTCCTACTAGCATCTTATTCTCCCCGCGGCGTATATAAGCTTGACATGTGCGCGTGAGATCTTTGGTCGCTGACCGTTACAGATTTATAGAAGAAGACACAAAACACGCACAATGGACAGCCGTATGTAAGAACTGCTTGCATTTAAAACATGTGGAGGCCAAATCAGTAAAATTAATTAGTTGCGAAAAACAACGATGTATTAACAATAAATCCTAATTCGGCCATGAAAAAGTTAAAATTTTTGTTATTTTCATGCTCGACCAGTGATATGAGCAGTCCGACTAGCTTAAATCAGATAGAAAAAAACAAATTATTAGGATTTTATCATTATGTATTCAATATTCAATGGAAATTATCCTTGCGCAAAGCATTTTTTATATAAGTATTTGTGAAGGGCAGCCGCCTAACACTTCACTTCCGCTAGTTGTAGTACGCGTACGGGAGCAGAAGCCTTTACTTTTAGGGCGTTTTGATGCAGTTTGTTGTCGTATGTCGTGTCAGTGTCGAGTGGAGCGGTGGGGCTTGGGAGTTTGTGACCGGTGTTATTCGTGATCACTAATGTGGCGCTGATGCGTTTTTTTTATTATTTTTTATGCCGCCATTACCCCGAACATTGAAAACTCGCGGGTCCGTGGCACTGCATTATGTTGAATCGCGAGCTCCTTCTCTGTTGTCGTTTTTCTGGTAGCACTCGTGGATACTGCAAGCGTTTGAACAGTGTGCACCGTCTCGCCTACATCCGCGGTGACGTGCTCGACCTGTTTAAACTTATTGTTTTCGTCATTTTGGAGTACGCAAGTCAGTTATCTCGCTGCTCTGCTTTCGGTTATAAAAGCAAGGCAAACCGCTCGTAGTTTTCGCCCTCAGTACACGCTGGACATCTTCCACACTTTGACACCCGATAACTGGATAAACGAGAATTTACATTTACTTCAGAGCTCACTCACGCCGCTTCCTCACCGTCGAGTAGCAGGATCAGCAGCTGGCGACAAGCCGCGGATGAAAGGCTTGAGCATCAACAACCCAAGTGCACTCGGTGCCGATGCGGCGATGCGGGTTTCCGTCAGCCGGTAGCCCAGCACAAACCGTGACCGTTCCAGCTCTTAATCATGAGACGGTGTTGCAGAGAGCAGGGTATAATACAGCTACACGGACCACCGAATCGAACGCACTGTTATCGTAAATCTTGGCTTGTGGTTGTGCCTTTGTAGATCATTTTATTCGTTTTGCTGGAG
The DNA here is from genome assembly GCA_013358835.2 of Ixodes persulcatus. Classification (NCBI taxonomy): domain Eukaryota; kingdom Metazoa; phylum Arthropoda; class Arachnida; order Ixodida; family Ixodidae; genus Ixodes; species Ixodes persulcatus. The sequence goes on from JABSTQ010011037.1 coordinate 263,579, forward strand.
ACGCAAACGACGGGCATAACCAATCGTTTGCATATTCTGCATACCTCGCAAAAGCATTTATTCAGTCGCCTTGCGAAAAGCGCAAAACACGGAGTCCGCACCGTCCTGACTTACCAGTCTTTCACCTGCTTTAGAGCAGTTTGTACCTGCTAGTAGGTATGTCTACTGAAACTGCAACTTGAAACTAGGGGCGGTGTCAGAGAGAAAGGAGACAAAGTCGGGAAAGCTTGCTCGCTCTCCCAATTTCTCAACTCTCAAATAGTGTACCATAATAAATGCGCCAACGCCTCTTCCCAAAGTAAAAAAAAAGCACTATGTTCACTACGTAAAAAATGGTCTCAGTTCATGCATCTGAGGAAAGTAGAAATCTTGCGCTAATTTATTCACACCGCATGATGAGCGCAACAAACTCACACGAGTCACACGAGATTTACAGGAAAATATCGGTGATGACGAAAAGTTCCCCTGAAATTCTGTATAACCGGTTGCTTGCAGGACCGAATCCTCTACTCGAGCGGTGTGCGTCGCTGTGCAAACACGTCGCTGTGCAAATGCAGTCCAACAACACGAAGCATAAAAACGGCAGATTTAGGACAACAATCCGAAGCCCATTGTTTGATTAAAACGACATAATTTTGTTGAAAACGACTGGAGCGTTTTACTCACGGTATGCGTCGGGAATCTTCCACATTTTGAAACGGAACGAAGGAACATTTACTTTTAAAAACGCTCGCTGCGTCCTCCGGGACCAGCTGGACCGGATCAGCTGATGACGCCGGGACTGAAACCGTTCAACCTCTACTCCACAAGAACCAATTTGAGGTCCGTGTTAGTGTGGGTTTCTATTTCCAAGCACCGCACCACACACCACGAACGTTTCGGCTCTTTCTCATATCGCCGTGTTGCCCCAAACAGAACTAGATCGCCGAAGTCAACGCAGCGCTGTCGTGAACCTTGGCTTGTGGTTGCGCACTCGTGGACCCTGTGACCCCTTTGCTTTCAAAGCACACACGACGATTACGATTGATACTTTCCGTCTTCCGGAAACATCACAAAGGCACTTCTCGGTCACGGCTTCGCTATGTGCTCGCAAACTGCGAAGCTCTATGCGAAGCTTCTCGCGTCCTGTCAAACCAAAACAATAGGGGCGTCATGCGTTCATGCCAGATTTTCTGCGGTCAAACAAAAACAACGAAAGTACACCGGCTCTAGCTTTCAGCGTACATCGGCGTTGCGCTTGCGCCGTGGCCAGATCGCTTGCAGTTGAAGGTTGAAGCCAAAACGAAACCAACTGCGATGTCAGGTGTTCAGATCGAGGACACGCTTTTTATATCCACGTTAACAGTTTAAAACGAATAATTAGACCTATAACTTTATTTGTGGTCTGTAAGAAACTATTATCAAGACCCCCTAAACCAAATACAATCATGGGCGACATGAGGGAAGCCGCATTGCCATCTACCAGAAAATGGCAGCGAGCACGGTAAGCGCGGGTTTCGCCAACGTCCTGCGACATGGCGCAATTGCTTTTGGTGCGTATCCTCTCCGAGACATATTTCTTTCCGCGGCATTTGTCTCAACGGTCCTTTCTAAGTGTGTCCCCAAGCATTCTGGTGCTTCGATAGCCGGCAGTGCTGTGGTCGTCGCCGGGGGTGATGCGTGTTTTCGAGGTCGGCTATACGGTTGTGCGTGTATGACCGAACCAAAACACGTTTTTTACAACCTCGCATGATTTGTGAACGAGTTATCCGTTACTCAACGTGCAAATATATGGTAATTTGTGTAAATAGCGTGTTTTTGACCCCAGATATTCACCAAATACACGGGACTTGCTAACAGTATAGGTGACCGCGATGTAGGAGTGCGTTTAATCTAGTCCATAACACGTCATGTCGACCGTTCTTGTCGCTTAAAAATGATGATGGAACTCAGACCAAGCAGATCGCAGCTTTTTTGTTACTTTGTTTCGATACTGCTTAAACGTAGTCAAATAATGAGGATTACGAGTATTAAAAAATTGTTATATAGTTCGTCCCTTATTTTCCTTTCTTGGCGCAATTCTGGAGTAATCCACGGCTTGCGTATCTTTCGGGGTTGTTTACGCACTTTTATAGGAAAGTGAGCAGGATATGAACGTTTGAAATGTTAATTAACGAGCTACAGGCCTCACTAGCATCATTTGAATTGTTTATGTCACTGTAATTCGAATGCAGCAGTGCGATTTGGAATGCATTAAGGGACGACTCTGTTATATTTTGGTAACATATTTTATGGGTTTTCTTTGCTACAATTTCACTCCTTTCTACAAAGAAAGAAAAATAAGTAGATGATCGCTATTGCTACATAATATAGCTCCCGCCTTCATACTTGACTCTAAACAGTTCGTAATAAAACGGTCAAGTGTAGATTGGCATTTCCTCGTGACCCTAGTCGGTACCTTAATCACATAAGCGAACCCACTTAAAAGTATTACAGTGTCAAAATCTCTGGCGGTCTGGATAATTTTATTGATATGGCTATTGAAATCTCCTCCTGCAATCAAAGTATTTTTATTGTCAGCGACACAACCTAAGGATTCATCGTAGAATTTTAAAAAACGTATAAATATATCCATTTGGCGGACGATAACACACAGAAAACACTGTCCTGTCTGCACGAAGTGAAAGCATTTCATAATGAGACATAATTAAAGTCTAACGATCAAGCATACGGCATGTAGTGTTATCATTGACCAACAACGTGACTCCACTACCTCGGCTGCTAGATCGGCGAAAGTAGCCCCCAAGCTGATATCACACGAAGCTCACATATCGAGGCACACTAGATATTGACAGTGCGGATAACTTTTATACGGGAACACAGGTTATCATACCATGGCAGGGCTCTGAACCTAGTGTTGCAAATATGCAACATGGGGCATTACTGAATATAGTAAGTGTTATAGTTAGGTAACCTGAAAATATAGTCAGCTGTACTCCAAGTTTCACTTAACATAATTACAGAGAATTGAACGGAACATTCCTTAAACAATTTTTCTATGCAATACATCTTATTTGTTACAGACCTAGTATTTAAAAGAATACATATATTTAAAGTAGGTGGGAGCTGAGACACAAGTCGATTTATATCATTCGGCATATAATAGCGCTGTTGGCTCATATTATGTCGAATTTTTCGAAGTTAGTACTAGCGATGACATTATCACGAAATGTCATCCTCTCCCAGGATAAGATATCTCGGCCTGCCACGATCCATTCGTACACTTAGTTTATCGAAGCTCTTACAGTCCGGCGCGATGGCACCCCTCACCTGAAATTGCTTGTCCCCGGGAAATCATATCTAACCTAAACAATTTTAGTATTATATCTTTATTTTTTTTTGTGTGGAAATAAAGTTATTTGTCTTAATCTAGATATAAAATATACCGCAAAGTAAAGCTTCACAGTGCATCATCTTTTCTCTACCCACTAATCTCTAACACGATACCTCTTTCTACGCTGTATATAAAATGCTGTATATAATTTCTCATCACTTTTACTGTGTGACCGAATGCTCTAGTTGTCAGTGAACTTATCTGAACAGAAATATATGAAAGATCTGTGTTAGTTTGCTGAAACTGGAAATCAGAGTCACTTCTTGCATAGGGCGCTGCTAAGTGTAGGCTTTGAAAAAGTACCCGAATTCGTGGAGTTTTGTCTTCTTTCTCAATCAAATAATGCAACATGTTTTAATAGAAATAAATGCCGAAGCGGAGTATGACAGGGAAGATAATTAAAAAAAAATATCGAAGGTCGTGATTTTTTTTATTCGCATCGGAATGTTTCATTGTTTGATGTTTTCCCCATGTTGGCCTAAATATATCCCGACTATCGTATCACTTAGACACCTTATACATTTGTTCCAATAAAGACCATAAATAAGCAGAATACTATCTGTAAAGTATATGAGAATGATTCATTTATTTCATGAGATACACGCCTCCAATTTTTGCAATTTCTCGTTTGAGCAGGCAGGTTTGAAAATTTTTAGAAAACGAAATATAACAGAAATAAATATAATAATTATATATTAGAGGCAATCTGTACCCGTTTTTTGTTTCTAAAAAGTATTAAGTTTCTCCTAGTTTTATCGTTTTATTTCTTCAGCTTCAAACCTGCCCCCTCCATCAGTGCGATTTAATGCAACTGTGCAAACCTTCATGCCTTACAATTTTCCCTGTCCCCAATTTTTTTTTCTGGTCAAAACTAAGTATGAGTTCGTTTATACCAGACACTAGACAATGACATATAAAAACATCAGTTGATTTTAAAATGTCGAGCAGCCACCCTTTGGGCGATCTTATCTGAAAACACCCTACAATGTTTTAATATTTTTGTAGACTACTTGTACAACTACGTGGTTCGAATAACCCACTATTCGGAAACAACGAAGCGAAATAGTGGACACACCCCACGAGAAGACCAACATCTACGATTGCCTCCTCCTTCCGACGTTGGTGACGTCACGACTTCAAGTGCAGCATGATCAGCTCCTGCAAAGCCCTCGACCCTTTCTCGTCACAGAGCGAACACCGGGGAGGAGGCTAGTCTTTCGTCGCCTCGTCTCGCCTTCACTCCGGTGTTCGCTCTTCTTTGTGGAAAGGGTGAAGATATTTGTGGTGGGAATGGCCTTGCATTTCTTAACATGTAACAGGTCATAACAACCACTTAGCGCCCGTGAGGACTCTATTCCCCCCTCGAACACTTCAAAACCCGAACTTCGCGTCAGAACATGCTTTAACGGGACTTAGGGACTTGGGAAGTGAGCTCTCCTCCTCAGCTGATGCGATTACCGCCTAGTTTATTAATGCATAGCCGTATATGAGAGAGTTTGGTCAATCGGAGGAGCTGGCCACCCTGAAGCTGCCACCCTGAAGCAGAAATATTCCCCTAGCGGCGGTAGCCAGAAACTACATTATAAGGGGGCAAGCTTTAAATGGAGTAACACTTCATGGTTGAAAATGTAGTGCACGTGATGTTTCGATTATTTATACGCAAAAACATGTAAGAATCGAAGGCGCCGCTCGAACTTTTCTTTTGCTCGGTCGGAGTCTGACCACGCGGACGGCATTTCCCCGCACCTCGGCCAACGTCACTAAAACCCTCAGTTGGGAGACTCACCGTTGAAACCTTGGCCGCTGGAGTCTTCCAAGACCGATCTAAATATTACAACAGCGCCACTCTTTATCATTGTGTCTTTACTGTGGTCATCTTGAAGAAAGCATCTTTGCGCGTAAAACCCGAAGGAAAAAACTATTTTCGTAGTAACTTTTATTGGAGTTTAGTACAAAATCAGGGGCGCGTGATGTTTTCTAAAACCTTTAGTTCGAAAGGTTTTGCGGCGCAATCAATATTGCTTTTATACAACCATGCTTCACCGGTGATTTAAGGTAGCGCGTCCCGACCTAGACGCATCTTAAGTACGTCAGTAAAGCGCGGCACGTCCGCTTGGGAGATAAGGGTGGCACCCCTGAAACCCCTTCCACCGTATCTGCTTCGGCGTCAAAATTGCCGATTAAAGCCAAAATAAAAGTCACGTGCCGTTCCTCGGGTGGGCCGCTGCGGGAGAAATGGTGGCGTTGTGATCGTCAAAAATTCGGTTGTGGAGTACGGATCGGTGCCATTTTTTCAGAGCAGTCTCTATGGCAGTTCCCCAACTGAGTGGTTCTAGTAACGTTGACCCCGGCCTTTGGCGTACGGAGCACGTCGATCGCTCTCCTAGATTTTAATTTTTTATCATCGTGATCGAAAACTCACGTCTACTTTCATAGTGCACTAGACTTCAGTAACCGAGCGTCATTTTAACGCACTTGTTAAGTTTGTTTCTCGCGACCACCGCCAGGGCATTATTGGCGGCTTCTGACTGGCCAGATTCGAACCTGTGACGACGCCCTCGAACATGCCCGGCCCGCTCTTGGCCAATGGCGCCTCCTCATCGGCCTCCTATACTTCCAAATGAATGGCCAAACTATCAATACGGCTTTGCGCAATGTCTATATCAATCCGTCGTCGTGCCGCGTACCCCAATCGACCGCACTGAGTTATTGCAACACCAACTACAAGACGAGGCTGCACCTCCGCCCCCCCCCCCCACCAAAAAAAAAAGCAGAAATAAAACAACAAAAAAGAAACAATAAAAACACCACTACCAGTGGATCTAAACTGCGCTGCCTAGCTCGGGTCTGCTTTTCTTCCAGCACGTCTCGCAGCGTCTCACAACAAGCGATACAGATCCATGCAGCCACGCCAAATCGGACGCGTCTACGGCTTCGCGGTGCCTCTCGTGAAGGTTCAACATGTTTTCCGCTTGTGGCGGGTTGGGAAGCCACTAAGAATAACGTCATACACTGGCCTTGGCTTCCAGTAAGCTACGTTGCTGGGCTGGTTGGTTCATCTTAGTTAAACAAATAAATAGTGGAAAATATTACAGGGGCTCGAACTAAACAGGACAAGTGCTGTGTCCTAGGTGTTACTGGCTGCAATCACTGGGAAGAGGAAAACGGAAGGTCATAGCATTCAAACGCCTGGCATCCAGGACGCGCTCGTTGCTTAGCGCTGTGCCATAGCCTCCTATATACTGACAAAGCTTGGCAGATCGCCATGAGAAGCGGCCACCGAAGTGGAAAAGGTGGAGCGGCAGACAAGGAATGACAGGAGAGCCACGAGACTGGCGCCCCGCTGCGGCGAGACGCCGAAACACACTTCTCTCTTCTGAGACGTTGCTTTTGTCCTTGTAGCTCATTGTCTTTGATTTTTATACTGACACTTCTCCAGAGTGAACAAGTGTGTTTCGGGTCCTCGCCACTGCAAAAGCTGTGCGCGGACGTCCAGGTTCTCCGAGAAATTGCTATTTGATATTTTATGCTACCAGATCCTCAAGCTCCTAATCTGTGACCGGGCACTCTATGGCTCCGTCGTCGTACTGCCGAGCTTGGTGAATATAGAGAAGGCTATGGCCGCGCTTTGGCTGCACGTGCACGCAAAAATGCTAAAATCTAATCGGATGTAGCAAGCACGGGTGGATGGCGTGATAACTGAAACTCCGTCAGTGGCTGTTGGTGATGTAAATGTCCAAAAGCGTCGCTCTGGTCGGCATTCGCGATTTTTCAAGCGCTCATTATGATGCCTTTATTACAATTAATTGAGGCTTTCGTCGACGTAATCAGAAAAAAAATGTTGGGCTGATAACTTTGGGGGTGTCAGTTTAGGTACGTGAAGACTCCAAGCTTACATCGCGTTGTTTACACACTCCATTCAACTTGTAACTGGCAGCTGATGATAAGTAGCCAGAGTTAGAACTCGTAGTGTCAGGACCAGGACAATCGTGGTCGTGACATCACGGACGAAAACATTTATAGCGCGCCAGCGAAAATGTCGTCCCTAATAACCTTAGATAATGCTCACCAGCTAATCTTAACGTCAACGGCAACCATTCATTCTTAGTTTTTTGTTTCCTTTCTTACGTCTTAGCAGAAGTCTGTCTGATTAAGTTTTCAGTTTACTCAAAACCTCATCTCCGCGCAACCTGTCATCCGTGACTGCATTCTTCGCAAGATTAATTCATTTTTATTATTGTCGCTTACAACATACCGAACCCGGGGCGAGGCAAATTATATTCACGATCGTTGGTTCGTGTTCCCTTCTTTGGCGTCCTTATTATCAAATCTCGCATTCTGATTGACCGAGGAGCGTTAATATTATCGCAAGAGTATAACACGCTCTGCATTTCTTAAGTTATCAGCCATTATACATCTAGCTTTTAGTAAACAATTCACATTATGCACTGTCAACGACCGCTGTAATAAAAAAGAAAAGGTTGGGGCTGCATGTTCGGTAATTCTGCCCGACGCTCTTAACTGCGGTATTTTTATGGGGTGGGTAATGCCCAGGGTAGGAGGTTCAGTGGAAACAGATTGCTTCACACTTTGTCTTTTGGCGACGAAGCGCGGGCTTCCCTTGTCTACCACCAAAAAGCAAAGGCTATGCGTTAAAGTTTCTCGGTCACCAAGCGAGGGAAAGTGCCTATTCCTGCTCTTTTCACCCCTCTCCGCTCCGCGCGATTTCTCACACCACCTCCTTCTGCTCCTCCCGTTCCTGCGTGCTGGGACCGTAGCTCCGTCAGCAGCGCACTCGGCTTCCACGTCGGTAACCAGAGTAAGGTTCTGTGCACCTGCTGCCATTTTCTTTTGTCCGGATAGTTTAGTGGTTACAAACTTACCGACCCACGCCTTTGTGCTTGCGCAGCGCTTGAGGTTGGCTAACCCTACAAGATTATCGCTTTAGGAAGATGACTCGTTGTTTTTCAGTATAGTTGGAGCAATAATTTAAAGAAACACCTACAGAGCGTGTTGAAGAAAGGAACCCTTAATATTGGCGACATTATTGGTGGCGCATTTTTTTATTTTCGTTTTATTGTGCTTAAAAACATCCTCCAAGTTGCTTGGAGGATTTGAATAATCCCTTTTGAGATGACGCATCCATTTTATCATCATTATTCAGCACCTGGTGGACGAGAAAGACGCTTAAACTTGCTCTGGACACATGTCTACAAGAAAACAAAAAGAGTAATGAGCCTTGGAACATTTACCTTCACATTACGAACTCGTTGTGTAACTAATCGGAGAGTTAGAATAACAAACTGCTTTGACATTTCACGCGGTTTATAAAGCGCGCACACGAAAAGCAATTGGCATTGTCTGTTGTTCACCAAAAGAATAAACTGCACAACCGAAAGTCTCTTTTCACTCAAATATAGAGCTAGCGGTACGGACCAGAAGTGAAACTTTTCTGCGCTTTACGTTAACTGATTAAAACACTAGAAACTATTTTGAGAAAGCTTCATTACGAATATCAGGCCCGTTCCGGGCAGCTCAACCGATTGACGTCCATGAATTCGTTTGCTTTACAGCCGCCATTTTTGCAGTGAGATCTTCATGCTTACGTGCTTACAGTTAATATATACAGGGTGTTTCAGAGAACTCAGGCCAAATCGCTCCTGCGAAAACTACTCATCGCAACGAAAAAAGGCTCGTGTCGTTTTGATCCTGGGCCAGGGGCCCATTCAAGAAAAGTATTAAAGTCCGGGATAATTATGTTGTTAATTATGTTTGCGTAGTTAACTTTTTTAATGTTGTGTTTAAGGGCATGGTTTCAATTAGAAAACTGATCAGCATCGTCGAAAAACACTAAATCAACAAATTGCAGAACGATAGAAGGAACGCGAAGCATTTTACGGCTTTCTGAAAAACCGCACAAATTCGACGGGTTTTTAAGTTTCGGTTTGCTATCGAAGTGCATCTCCGCCCCGGCGGCACCGCGCCCCGTGGAGAGATAGTGCAACCAGCGTCTGCTGCGTCGCGCGATGACGGCGGAGAAGAGGCTGGTTGCACTATCTCTCCACGGGGCACGGTGCCGCCGGGGCGGAGATGCGCTTCGATAGCAAACCGAAACTTAAAAACCCGTCGAATTTGTGCGGTATTTCAGAAAGCCGTAAAATGCTTCGCGTTCCTTCTATCGTTCTGCAATTTGTTGATTTAGTGTTTTTCGACGATGCTGATCAATTTTCTAATTGAAACCATGCCCTTAAACACAACATTAAAAAAGTTAATTACGCAAAAATATTTAACAACATAATTATCCCGGACTTTAAAAATTTTCCTGAATGGGCCCCTGGCCCAGGATCAAAGCGACACAAGCCTTTTTTCGTTGCGATGAGCAGTTTTCGCAGGAGGAATTTCGCCTGAGTTCTCTGAAACACCCTGTATAAATAAATATATATATATAAATAAATATATATATATATATATATATATATATATATATATATATATATATATATATATATATTATTATTATTATTATTAGGTTAGAATTATAGGGTAATTTAATGAGGAATGATTAGAAACAAGATGGATAGTAGTGGTGACATTCGTCCAAGAACAGTCCGAGCTCTCTGAATGCTTGTCGAGCGCGCGCCACTCTGCCATACCAGTTCTTCCTAACAATATATCATATATATATATATATATATATATATATATATATATATATATATATATATATATATATATATATATATATATATATATATAGATATAGATATTTTCTCGCGATATTTATTGCGTTTGCCAAATTGTTTTTTCACACCACAAAACATGTTACAAACTGGTCTATATGCTAGACATATTTTTGGTTTTAGATATACCATAGCTGCATTTATGATTCGGTACGCAAATTTGTCACGGAAACTTTTAAAGACGCACTGCATACTTACGCTGAGAGCATTTTAAAACGAGGGTCGATGGCCCCATTGTTGCACTTTGATCTATTTTGTCTGGATTATACAACAATAAAAGCCCACTTGACCAGATTCCGTAGAGGAATATTTCCTTAGGATGTCGAAGACGCGAAGTCACTTCTTTGGTAAGAACTAGCAAGGGTATAAATAAGAAATAGGGCGCAGGCGAGGTGGTGGTCTTTCAACATCTTGAATATTCGACACTAAGGAACGGAACGTGCTCACCCACACACGAATGAGGTGCGACGTTCAGTCGGCGATCGTGTTCCTCTAATTTGGTATCACCGCAGCCTTTTTAATGGCTAGAGAATGGTTTTTAAATTATCAAACGAAACAAACACCACTGTTCAGCATTCACTTTGCTATTATTTTTTGTTGCGCTCTGTGAGATCGGAGATTGGTTGGTACGTACATGAATTATAAGCATTAAGCATATACCTTTGTCAGAGATTTGCAATTTCGTTGTCAAATCATATTTCATTGGCAGTGTAGTTTATAATCTCGCACCTAATGTAAATATATATTTTTTTTAATTAGAGAGGTTATTTTGTTATTGTAATACGTAATATATTTTATTATTCCAAAAAAAAAACACACGGCAAAGGGTGTCAAGTGAATTTACATCAGTTTAGCAGCCAATTGCTATTAATCATTCCATGGACGGCACTTATGTCGTGGATTGACGAACTATTGCTTTTTAATATGGCAACGAGTGCGGTTGGAGGCGTCGATGTTAAAAAACACCTTGTTTTCACAGTGACCTTTCGGGTCTCTACCTCTAAGAAGTGAATTCGAAAAAAAGAAATACCTGAGTTGAAATCAAGAACCAATCTCGCCATTCTGATTGGGGCGTTTTCATAGACGTCACATCGCCTGGTTTACGGAGGCAGAGCTAGGAACAGGGTCGAAGCTACAGTAAACATGCCTTATTTATTCACGCGCTAGCCTCGTTTACCCTTTTCGGGTTAGCAAATCTGGCAGCCGGCTAAATGATACCGCGTGAATAATTAAAATCATAGAAGGGCGAGAGTCACGGAAAGAAAGCAGCGTGCCGTCGAGCAGAGCATCCCCAACTAAAGTCGTCAGCCCTTGTATTGGGCCGGCTTATGCACCCTGCGGAAATGTCCTGCCCGGGTTGTGGGAAGTATGTACGTGGCTTAGGAGGGGCGGACAAGTCCAAGTATGAATGATTTCGGAGGGTGCAACGGTGGCAGGTCACCTGATTAGGGCGAGCGAGCAGCGTCCACAACGGCTTTCGGAACCGTCTCGCATCCGGGACCTGCTCCGACATGGCAACGCCTCACGGCTTTCCTGAGCTAGGCCTAGATAGGAATGCGGTGACCACGGGTTTTCCACAGGCGTCAGAAAACCTTAATTTTTTTGAACTTTTTTTTACTATCAATATTTGTTTGCAGCGTGTTCATACAGTTGGTGCATAATTTAAATATCAGCGTACGTTAATTTTTTTCCTAGCATGATGGCACAGCTCAGCGTTTCAACTTAGCTGGCTGTTAGAACGCTCGTTAAACATACGCACCTTGAACTCCTCCATGGGCGCCAGAAACGTTTCTGCGTCATCTCCCAACTGTCCAGACAAGAAAAAAGCAAACATAACGAAAAGGGTTACCTCCGAGATAACTTTTTCGTGCTGTATGTTACTTCCCCCAAAGATCTAGGGTATTCCTAATTTTCGAATATACGTATTGCCGCTTTGAACGTAACACAATAAAAAAAGACGTAAATTTATACTCACGTAGAAGTCGCTTAAAATTTTATATATTTTGTCCGTATAAATGCTTTTCAAGGAGGGGGGGGGGGGGGGGTGTTCGTTGGTACCGAACTTTTCCGAACTAATTGTTGTAGTGTGACCGACTTCTAGCTGCTAACGTCAAAACTTTAGGAAACGGCATTGCGGGAATGCTATGTCAGTCCAGTATATTCAAAATAGTTTTGCCAACTTAAACGACACAAAGTGCGAACAATTCTTATCATGCTTGTCATTCGTTCTTCAGTGTTTTTTTTTTTTCACCGGATGCCGCAAGATGATTGGTTGCAGAGCGATAATATGATGGACAGGACTGGCACGCATTGCGCTTTTTAAGACGGCCGTAACTGTGGTGGGATTCCACGTCTGATTGTACAATGACAGTCCGGGTCTAAATTTTTTCATAATTTGGTAATAAATATTTGCTAAAACCATGTTCCTGGGAGGAAGATTCGGCATTATGTGAACGCCGTAGCTAAAATTTCCCAGAGATTTACCATTGAGAATTTTAAGGCGAGGACTTTGCCGATATTTCAGTAGGGTAATTTTGCGCAGCCGCCAATGTCACAGCAAAGAAGGCACGAAGTATAAAAAAAATCATGGATGTTATAGATAATCTGAGACATGTACACGAAGTTTTAAAAATTGAATTATATATTTTTATGCGAATAAATGACAAAACACGTTTAAAAACACGATCTTAGAGACACATCAAAAACTTCTTTTACCAACAAAGAACTTTAGACAACACGTCGCAAAACACCTATATCAAAATGTGTTTTTTGAAATGCAGCCTGTGAATATACATAAAAGGCTATTTGCTTTGCCCTTATTGCAGAGTTACTTTTAATTCACACACCTAAGGTATTATTCTAAAATTAGTGAAATTGCACGTCAACATCTAAAATTCTATATTTTAATTTTTTAACTCTTGAACTAACTTGTAATGGCAAAAATATTAAATAGCATATGAAATACAATTGAGAAGAGTCACTACAAACCTTCACTCAAATTAAGCTAGCTTGTCTTCATTATAGGAATGTCGGCGGTGTGTTCGGAAGAAGCGGAGAAGAAAAGAGACGTTCAGCTCAGAGCATACGCAAAAGGCATTTTTATCTCTAGCGGCTCCCGAGGCCACGCGATTGCGTGAGCTGAGGCGCTCACCAATCACCGTTCTCGGCGCAGTGGAACCTCAGTTGTTTTTAGTTTGGAAGTACATTAACTCGGTTGTTTTCAACAACCCGTGCGGTTGTGGCACCTCTCGGCTCTGATACAGAATCCCTCCACCCTACAAGTGTCGTGGAGCAATCCCGTTTGGTTGTGGCCTACGTCACGGTCCTTCGGTGATCGGTGATTAAACAATGCAAGACGGATGCTTTCGCAGCATTTGCCTTCTTACTGGTAGAGCGCACGCGTACTGGAGAATGCTTATGAGCACTCGTTTGGCTCACTAAATGAACAATCCAGGACGGATTCATGCGCAGCTTTCGTCTTCTCACCGATTGAACACGAGTGCATGAAGAATAATTACGTAACGTTCTTCACCTCACTGATTCAACAATGCAGGACGGATGCTTACGCAACTTTTGTTTCCTCGCTGATTGAAACCCGTGAAAGCAGGTGATTTCGTGAGTGGTGTCACCACTGACCTCGAGCCATGCGGGTTCGCCCGCCCACGTTTGGCTGTGCGTGGCTTTCTCGTGTCCGAGGAAAAGAGCATCCTTGTGGTTGAGCCGAGCCCGGGGTAGGTTTGGGACCCTTCGGGCCCCCCGCGTGAGGCAATGCGCCACTTCGGCCCCCGCTTCTCGAAGACGGGAGTCCTGGTAGTGCACGGCCAGGATGATGCAGTCTAGTCGCCTTTTTTCTACAATCCCCTCCGATCTTTCATTTTTACCTTTCCTGTTTCTTTTACTTCTCTCCCATTTCTCTTACTCCCTTTTGAACCCTCTTAAAGGACGAGGGCTAACGTTTGGTGGCGATGGAGCTCTGTCTTGACCCACACTTGGGTATAGTTTCCCGGCAGCACTGTTAGCGTAACGTCTCCAGCCAAGCTGTTCTTGTAATGGTGCGTTACCTAACCCCTTGACGGGCTCGGTGGTGGGCGGTGCACGCGGATTTCAAACACTCTTCGCCCCCCTATGGCGCCACTCTCTTCGAAACCCCGTTCAAGACGAGCCTTTAAAAGGCGTTCTCTTGAATTCAAGGCTATTGACAAAGATTCCGAAGAAGAAACATTTACGAAGTTTTTCGTCTTTCATTCGCTCGATGAACAAAAACCTGGTGCAAACCTGTCGCCTTTTGTTGTTGCGAAAGTACTAAAAACCTTGTCGGATTCTCCTGCAAGTGTAAAAAGCAGCCATTCCGAGAACTCTTAGTGAAGGTAACCACCAAAAAACAAAGTGAAGCGATCCTGAAGCTGACTAGTTTTCTTGGTGTAAAAGTGTCGGTTAGCCCTCACCGCACGCTCAACACCATCCGTGGGGTCCTCTCCGAGGACGACTTCTTGCACACTAGTCAGAAAAAGCTTCTGGAGGGATTCCATGGCGTTGGCGTTGTTGCCGGTAAGCGCACCATATTCCGTAAAATTGGTGAGGAAATTCCTTCCAAACACATCAGACTTACTTTTGAAAGAAGCACTACCTGAAATCATCAAGGCAGAATACCTTAATTACCGCATCCTCCCTTATGTGTCCAACCCCCAGCGGTGCTTCCGTTGCCAGCGTTTTGGCCACGGATCATGCAGCAGTCGTGGGAAGGAGACGTGTACAATGTGCAGCAGCCACGACCATCTAGCCGACATCTATGAAGGGCCAGCTTTCTACTCCAACTGCAAGGGTCCTCACCCTGTGTACTCCCGTTCTTGCCGCTTGTGGCGACAAGAAAAAGAAATCCTCACCTTAAGAGCAAAAGAAAACATATCCAGAGGCAAAGCAAAGATTCTCCTTTCTTTCGAAAGGCACATACTCCTACGCGGTGCGCAGGGGCCCTCCACCGCGAACGGAATCCAAGGCCTCCCAGGTTTCGCCTGAAGCCGTTGCAGTGACCCTTCGGGCCCCAACCTCCCCCCAGGGGTAGCAGCTTCCCCCACGTTCTGGATGGAGCACATCAGCAGCCCCCAGGTCTCAGGACAGGCAGGCAATGTCAATGCCTGTCCTGACTTCGACGCCTTGCCCCGTTGGGAAGGAGCGTCACTCTAGCCTCAACTCACTGAAGGGGGCCTCCACCAGCAAAGAGAAGGCACAACCCTCGTGCTGCTTTCCCGGTATTCAAGGGGCAGAAACAGGTGGACCTGGGTAGAGCTTAACCAGTACCTCCTCCGCCTCTTCAGCTGGGTCTGGTCGGGGCCGGGGTTCACCACCACGTTCCTCCAGCCTTCCCAGGTCTAAAGTGAGCACCCCACTTAAGAGGCACATGCGATAAAGCAGTGCAAAGAGTTGTGCACTCCTGCATCTGATCAGGACAACATGAAGTGGCAGCTTTCGAAGACCAAGCACAAAAAGCAAAACAAACAGTAATGGCACCTAAATGATGTGCCTGATGTGGCTACCTGTTTGAGATGGAGTCTACTCGTTTCTTTCTGTACCCTCCTTTCAGAGAGCAGCTCTTAGGCGCCCGTTTCCGGCTTGAGTGGCGTCGGCGTCACCTTCGCCGTCGCTGTGGCCGTCGGCGTAACCACTCGGTGCATTTGGGACGCGTGACATCACTGATGACGTCCTCAGTGACGTCACTGTGGACGTCATCGGCATCGTCATCGTCACGTGACCCCCCCCCCCCATGTCGGCATTGCTGGCAACGAGGCTGCAGATAAACTGGCCGTCTCTTCGCAAAATCTTCCGGTGTCACGTGCACGCATCCCCCTCCAAGACTTAAAAATGCCTACAGGGCTTGCAGTCTTGCATTCGTGGCTGTCTGAGTGGGATTCAGAGGTTAACAATAAGCTTCACACTATGAAGCCAGACCTTGGTACCTGCGAAACATCTTACAATAAAAATAGATTCCACGATGTCCTCCTATGCCGCCTGAGAATTGGCGACACCTATATTACACATAGCTACCTGCTTACTGGTGGAGAACCTCCATCTTTTGAGCACAACAGTGAACCTTTGACTGTTCTTATTTTATTTTTTTTTGTCCTGGTCTTCCGCAGCAGCACAAAATTCTTTTTACTGATCTTTTCAAATATCGCATTTCATTTCACCCTGAATTGCTACTTGGTGACCGACCTCTGATTTCATTCAAAACTTTTTTTGGATTTTCTTGAAAATATCAGATTTTTCAACAAACTATAGAACCACTTCCCCATAGTTTAATTCAACTCACCCTCTTTATTGACCCACCTTATTCGGCGCAGTGTGGCCATTGATGTCCTTCCGTCATTAAGACCGTAAACAACAACTCACTGATTGTACACGAGTGCCTCCAGGTCGCTTACGTAACGTTCGTCTCCTCACTGAATGAACGATGTGAGACAAAGGCTTAGGCAGCATTTCTCTTCTCACTGGTTCTACTTGAGTGCTTGCAGAATGCTTACGAGCGCTCGTTCGTCACTGATTAAACAATGCAAGATGATGCTTTGCAGCTTTTGTCTTCTCACGAATTCAAGACAAGTGCCGGCAGAATGCTTACGAGCGTTCGCATTCTTGCTGATTGAACAATGCACGACGAATGCTCACGCAGCTTTTTGTTCTCACTTGTTGAACATGAGTGCCTGCAGAATGCGCACGTAACGTTTGTCTCCTTACTGATTGATCTATGCAAGACAGATGCTTACGCTGCTCATGTCGTCCCACAGTTTGAACACGAGTGCCTCCATAATGATTTCGTAACGTTCGTCTCCTCACTGATAAAAGCAAAGCAAGACGGATGCTTATGCAGCTTTTGTGCTCTCACTGATTGAACAAGAGTGCTTGCAGAATGTTTACGAGCGCTCGCCTCCTCGCTGATTGAACAATGCAGAACAGATGCTTACGCTGCTTATGTCGTGTCGCAGATTGAACACGAGAGCCTCCATAATGATTTCGTAACGTTCGTCTCCTCACTGATAAAAAAAGCAAGACGGATGCTTATGCAGCTTTTGTGCTCTCACTGATTGAACAAGAGTGCCTGCAGAATGTTTACGAGCGCTCGCCTCCTCGCTGATTGAACAATGCAGAACAGATGCTTACGCTGCTTATGTCGTGTCGCAGATTGAACACGAGTGCCTGCATAATAATTTCGTAACGTTCGTCTCCTCACTGATAAAACAAAGCAAGACGGATGCTTATGCAGCTTTTGTGCTCTCACTGATTGAACAAGAGTGCCTGCAGAATGTTTACGAGCGCTCGCCTCCTCACTGATTGAACAATGCAGAACAGATGCTTACGCTGCTTATGTCGTGTCGCAGGTTGAACACGAGTGCCTGCATAATAATTTCGTAACGTTCGTCTCCTCACTGATAAAACAAAGCAAGACGGATGCTTATGCAGCTTTTGTGCTCTCACTGATTGAACAAGAGTGCCTGCAGAATGTTTACGAGCGCTCGCCTCCTCGCTGATTGAACAATGCAGAACAGATGCTTACGCTGCTTATGTCGTGTCGCAGATTGAACACGAGTGCCTGCATAATAATTTCGTAACGTTCGTCTCCTCACTGATAAAACAAAGCAAGACGGATGCTTATGCAGCTTTTGTGCTCTCACTGATTGAACAAGAGTGCCTGCAGAATGTTTACGAGCGCTCGCCTCCTCGCTGATTGAACAATGCAGAACAGATGCTTACGCTGCTTATGTCGTGTCGCAGATTGAACACGAGTGCCTGCATAATAATTTCGTAACGTTCGTCTCCTCACTGATAAAACAAAGCAAGACGGATGCTTATGCAGCTTTTGTGCTCTCACTGATTGAACAAGAGTGCCTGCAGAATGTTTACGAGCGCTCGCCTCCTCACTGATTGAACAATGCAGAACAGATGCTTACGCTGCTTATGTCGTGTCGCAGATTGAACACGAGTGCCTGCATAATAATTTCGTAACGTTCGTCTCCTCACTGATAAAACAAAGCAAGACGGATGCTTATGCAGCTTTTGTGCTCTCACTGATTGAACAAGAGTGCCTGCAGAATGTTTACGAGCGCTCGCCTCCTCACTGATTGAACAATGCAGAACAGATGCTTACGCTGCTTATGTCGTGTCGCAGGTTGAACACGAGTGCCTGCATAATAATTTCGTAACGTTCGTCTCCTCACTGATAAAACAAAGCAAGACGGATGCTTATGCAGCTTTTGTGCTCTCACTGATTGAACAAGAGTGCCTGCAGAATGTTTACGAGCGCTCGCCTCCTCACTGATTGAACAATGCAGAACAGATGCTTACGCTGCTTATGTCGTGTCGCAGATTGAACACGAGTGCCTGCATAATAATTTCGTAACGTTCGTCTCCTCACTGATAAAACAAAGCAAGACGGATGCTTATGCAGCTTTTGTGCTCTCACTGATTGAACAAGAGTGCCTGCAGAATGTTTACGAGCGCTCGCCTCCTCACTGATTGAACAATGCAGAACAGATGCTTACGCTGCTTATGTCGTGTCGCAGATTGAACACGAGTGCCTGCATAATAATTTCGTAACGTTCGTCTCCTCACTGATAAAACAAAGCAAGACGGATGCTTATGCAGCTTTTGTGCTCTCACTGATTGAACAAGAGTGCCTGCAGAATGTTTACGAGCGCTCGCCTCCTCGCTGATTGAACAATGCAGAACAGATGCTTACGCTGCTTATGTCGTGTCGCAGATTGAACACGAGTGCCTGCATAATAATTTCGTAACGTTCGTCTCCTCACTGATAAAACAAAGCAAGACGGATGCTTATGCAGCTTTTGTGCTCTCACTGATTGAACAAGAGTGCCTGCAGAATGTTTACGAGCGCTCGCCTCCTCACTGATTGAACAATGCAGAACAGATGCTTACGCTGCTTATGTCGTGTCG
Organism: Ixodes persulcatus; assembly: GCA_013358835.2. NCBI lineage: Eukaryota > Metazoa > Arthropoda > Arachnida > Ixodida > Ixodidae > Ixodes > Ixodes persulcatus. The sequence goes on from JABSTQ010011037.1 coordinate 282,635, forward strand.
CAGATTGAACACGAGTGCCTGCATAATAATTTCGTAACGTTCGTCTCCTCACTGATAAAACAAAGCAAGACGGATGCTTATGCAGCTTTTGTGCTCTCACTGATTGAACAAGAGTGCCTGCAGAATGTTTAAGAGCGCTCGCCTCCTCACTGATTGAACAATACAGAACAGATTCTTACGCAGCTTATGTCGTCTCACAGATTTAACACGAGTGCCTCCATATTGATTTCGTAACGTTCGTCTCCTCACTGATAAAACAAAGCAAGACGGATGCTTATGCAGCTTTTGTGCTCTCACTGATTGAACAAGAGTGCCTGCAGAATGTTTACGAGCGCTCGCCTCCTCACTGATTGAACAATGCAGAACAGATGCTTATGCTGCTTATGTCGTCTCACAGATTGAACACGAGTGCCTCCATATTGATTTCGTAACGTTCGTCTCCTCACTGATAAAACAAAGCAAGACGGATGCTTATGCAGCTTTTGTGCTCTCACTGATTGAACAAGAGTGCCTGCAGAATGTTTACGAGCGCTCGCCTCCTCACTGATTGAACCATGCAGAACAGATGCTTACGCTGCTTATGTCGTCTCACAGATTGAACACGAGTGCCTATATATTGATTTCGTAACTAGGCTGCAGTCCTCTCCTCACAGATTGAACACGAGTTCTAGTCGGATGCCTACGCAGCGCTCGTCTCTTATCTGATTTAACACCTGTGTCTGGCCTATACTTATGCAGCCCTCGTTTATTCAAAAACAGTTTCTAAACAAATGCTTACACAGCACTTGCCTCCTCAATGTTTGAAAGTGAGTGGCAGCCAAATGCTCAGGCTGCACTCCTCTCCTCACAGGTTGAACACGAGTTCTAGTCGGATGCCTACGCAGTGCTCAACTCTTATCTGGTTTAACACCTGTGTCTGGCCTATACTTATGCGGCAGCCTCGTTTATTCAAAAACAGTTTCTAAACAAATGCTTACACAGCACTCGCCTAGTCAATGTTTTAAAGTGAGTGGCAGCCAAATGCTCAGGCTGCACTCCTCTCCTCACAGGTTGAACACGAGTTCTAGACGGAAGCCTACGCAGCGCTCGTCTCTCATCTGATTTAACACCTGTGTCTGGCGTATACTTATGCAGCCCTCGTTTATTCAAAAAAAGTTTCTAAACAAATGCTTACACAGCACTCGCCTACTCAATGTTTGAAAGTGAGTGGCAGCCAAATGCTCAGGCTGCAGTCCTCTCCTCACAGCTTGAACACGAGTTCTAGTCGGATGCCTACGCAGTGCTCGTCTCTTATCTGATTTAACACCTGTGTCTGGCCTATACTTATGCAGCCCTCGTTTATTCAAAAACTCAATCTAAACAAATGCTTACACAGCACTCGCCTCCTCAATGTTTGAAAGTGAGTGGCAGCCAAATGCTCAGGCTGCAGTCCTCTCCTCACAGGTTGAACACGAGTTCTAGTCGGATGCCTACGCAGTGCTCGTCTCTTATCTGATTTAACACCTGTGTCTGGCCTATACTTATGCAGCCCTCGTTTATTCAAAAACTCTTTCTAAACAAATGCTTAAACAGCACTCGCCTCCTCAATGTTTGAAAGTGAGTGGCAGCCAAATGCTCAGGCTGCAGTCCTCTCCTCACAGGTTGAACACGAGTTCTAGTCGGATGCCTACGCAGTGCTCATTTCTTATCTGATCTAACACCTGTGTCTGGCCTATACTTATGCAGCCCTCGTTTATTCAAAAACTCTCTCTAAACAAATGCTTACACAGCACTCGCCTCCTCAATGTTTGAAAGTGAGTGGCAGCCGAATGCTTAGGCTGCACTCCTCTCCTCACAGGTTCAACACGAGTTCTAGTCGGACGCCTACGCAGCACTCGTCTATTCACTGATTCAAAAACCTGTGCCTGGCGTATACTTCCGCAGCCCTCGTTTCTTCAAAACCTATTTCAAACCGAATGCTTACAAAGCGCACGGCTCATCAATGTTTGAAAGTGAGTGGCAGCCGAATGCTTAGGCTGCACTCCTCTCCACACAGGTTCAACAGGAGTTCTAGTCGGACGCCTACGCAGCGCTCGTCTATTCACTGATTAAAAAACCTGTGCCTGGCGTATACTTCCGCAGCCCTCGTTTCTTCAAAACCTATTTCAAACCGAATGCTTACACAGCGCCCGCCTCCTCAATGTTTGAAAGTGAGTGGCAGCCGAATGCTTAGGCTGCACTCCTCTCCTCACTGGTTCAACACGAGTTCTAGTCGGACGCCTACGCAGCGCTCGTCTATTCACTGATTGAAAACCTGTGCCTGGCGTATACTTCCGCAGCCCTCGTTTCTTCAAAACCTATTTCAAACCGAATGCTTACAAAGCGCCCGCCTCCTCAATGTTTGAAAGTGAGTGGCAGCCGAATGCTTAGGCTGCACTCCTCTCCTCACAGGTTCAACACGAGTTCTAGTCGGACGCCTACGCAGCGCTCGTCTATTCACTGATTGAAAACCTGTGCTTGCCGAATACTTCCGCAGCCCTCCTTTCTTCAAAACCTATTTCAAACCGAATGCTTACACAGCGCCCGCCTCCTCAGTGTTTGAAACTGAGTGGCAGCCGAATGCTTAGGCTGCACTCCTCTCCTCACAGGTTCAACACGAGTTCTAGTCGGATGCCTACGCAGCGCTCGTCTATTCACTGATTGAAAACCTGTGCCTGGCGTATACTTCCGCAGCCCTCGTTTCTTCAAAACCTATTTCAAACCGAATGCTTACAAAGCGCACGCCTCCTCAATTTTTAAAGTGAGTGGCAGCCGAATGCTTAGGCTGCACTCCTCTCTTCACAGGTTCAACACGAGTTTTAGTCGGATGCCTACGCAGCGCTCGTCTCTTATCTGATTTAACACCTGTGTCTGGCCTATACTTATGCAGCCCTCGTTTATTCAAAAACAGTTTCTAAACAAATGCTTACACAGCACTTGCCTCCTCAATGTTTGAAAGTGAGTGGCAGCCAAATGCTCAGGCTGCACTCCTCTCCTCACAGGTTGAACACGAGTTCTAGTCGGATGCCTACGCAGTGCTCAACTCTTATCTGGTTTAACACCTGTGTCTGGCCTATACTTATGCGGCAGCCTCGTTTATTCAAAAACAGTTTCTAAACAAATGCTTACACAGCACTCGCCTAGTCAATGTTTTAAAGTGAGTGGCAGCCAAATGCTCAGGCTGCACTCCTCTCCTCACAGGTTGAACACGAGTTCTAGACGGAAGCCTACGCAGCGCTCGTCTCTCATCTGATTTAACACCTGTGTCTGGCGTATACTTATGCAGCCCTCGTTTATTCAAAAACAGTTTCTAAACAAATGCTTACACAGCACTCGCCTACTCAATGTTTGAAAGTGAGTGGCAGCCAAATGCTCAGGCTGCAGTCCTCTCCTCACAGCTTGAACACGAGTTCTAGTCGGATGCCTACGCAGTGCTCGTCTCTTATCTGATTTAACACCTGTGTCTGGCCTATACTTATGCAGCCCTCGTTTATTCAAAAACTCATTCTAAACAAATGCTTACACAGCACTCGCCTCCTCAATGTTTGAAAGTGAGTGGCAGCCAAATGCTCAGGCTGCAGTCCTCTCCTCACAGGTTGAACACGAGTTCTAGTCGGATGCCTACGCAGTGCTCGTCTCTTATCTGATTTAACACCTGTGTCTGGCCTATACTTATGCAGCCCTCGTTTATTCAAAAACTCTTTCTAAACAAATGCTTACACAGCACTCGCCTCCTCAATGTTTGAAAGTGAGTGGCAGCCGAATGCTTAGGCTGCACTCCTCTCCTCACAGGTTCAACACGAGTTCTAGTCGGACGCCTACGCAGCGCTCGTCTATTCACTGATTCAAAAACCTGTGCCTGGCGTATACTTCCGCAGCCCTCGTTTCTTCAAAACCTATTTCAAACCGAATGCTTACAAAGCGCACGGCTCATCAATGTTTGAAAGTGAGTGGCAGCCGAATGCTTAGGCCGCACTCCTCTCCTCACAGGTTCAACAGGAGTTCTAGTCGGACGCCTAGGCAGCGCTCGTCTATTCACTGATTGAAAACCTGTGCCTGGCGTATACTTCCGCAGCCCTCGTTTCTTCAAAACCTATTTCAAACCGAATGCTTACACAGCGCCCGCCTCCTCAATGTTTGAAAGTGAGTGGCAGCCGAATGCTTAGGCTGCACTCCTCTCCTCACTGGTTCAACACGAGTTCTAGTCGGATGCCTACGCAGTGCTCGTCTCTTATCTGATTTAACACCTGTGTCTGGCCTATACTTATGCAGCCCTAGTTTATTCAAAAACTCTTTCTAAACAAATGCTTACACAGCACTCGCCTCCTCAATGTTTGAAAGTGAGTGGCAGCCAAATGCTCAGGCTGCACTTCTCTCCTCACAGGTTGAACACGAGTTCTAGTCGAATGCCTACGCAGTGCTCGTCTCTTATCTGATTTAACACCTGTGTCTGGCCTATACTTATGCAGCCCTCGTTTATTCAAAAACAGTTTCTAAACAAACGCTTACACAGCACTCGCTTACTCAATGTTTGAAAGTGAGTGGCAGCCAAATGCTCAGGCTGCAGTCCTCTCCTCACGGGTTGAACACGAGTTCTAGTCGGCTGCCTACGCAGTGCTCGTCTCTTATCTGATTTAACACCGGTGTCTGGCCTATACTTACGCAGCCCTCGTTTCTTCAAAAACTATTTCAAACCGAATGCTTACACCGCGCTTGCCTCCTCAATGTTTGAAAGTGAGTGGCAGCCGAATGCTCAGGCTGCACTCCTCTCCTCACAGGTTGAACACGAGTTCTAGTCGGATGCCTACGCAGCGCTCGTCTCTTCACTGATTGAAGGCCTGTGCCTGGCGTATACTTACGCAGCCCTCGTTTCTTCAAAAACTATTTCAAACCGAATGCTTACACCGCGCTTGCCTCCTCAATGTTTGAAAGTGAGTGGCAGCCGAATGCTCAGGCTGCACTCCTCTCCTCACAGGTTGAACACGAGTTCTAGTCGGATGCCTACGCAGCGCTCGTCTCTTCACTGATTGAAGGCCTGTGCCTGGCGTATACTTACGCAGCCCTCGTTTCTTCAAAAACTATTTCAAACCGAATGCTTACACCGCGCTTGCCTCCTCAATGTTTGAAAGTGAGTGGCAGCCGAATGCTCAGGCTGCACTCCTCTCCTCACAGGTTGAACACGAGTTCTAGTCGGATGCCTACGCAGCGCTCGTATCTTATCTGATTTAACACCTGTGTCTGGCCTATACTTATGCAGCCCTCGTTTATTCAAAAACTCTTTCTAAACAAATGCTTACACAGCACTCGCCTCCTGAATGTTTGAAAGTGAGTGGCAGCCAAATGCTCAGGCTGCAGTCCTCTCCTCACAGGTTGAACACGAGTTCTAGTCGGACGCCTACGCAGTGCTCGTCTCTTATCTGATTTAACACCTGTGTCTGGCCTATACGTATGCCGCCCTCGTTTATTCAAAAACTCTTTCTAAACAAATGCTTACACAGCACTCGCCTCCTCAATGTTTTAAAGTGAGTGGCAGCCAAATGCTCAGGCTGCACTCCTCTCCTCACAGGTTGAACACGAGTTCTAGTCGGATGCCTACGCAGCGCTCGTCTCTTATCTGATTTAACACCTGTGTCTGGCCTATACTTATGCAGCCCTTGTTTATTCAAAAACAGTTTCTAAACAAATGCTTACACAGCACTCGCTTACTCAATGTTTGAATGTGAGTGGCAGCCCAATGCTCAGGCTGCAGTCCTCTCCTCACGGGTTGAACACGAGTTCTAGTCGGCTGCCTACGCAGTGCTCGTCTCTTATCTGATTTAACACCTGTGTCTGGCCTATACTTATGCAGCCCTCGTTTATTCAAAAACTCTTTCTAAACAAATGCTTACACAGCACTCGCCTCCTCAATGTTTGAAAGTGAGTGGCAGCCAAATGCTCAGGCTGCAGTCCTCTCCTCACAGGTTGAACACGAGTTCTAGTCAGATGCCTACGCAGTGCTCGTCTCTTATCTGATTTAACACCTGTGTCTGGCCTATACTTATGCCACCCTAGTTTATTCAAAAACTCTTTCTATACAAATGCTTACACAGCACTCGCCTCCTCAATGTTTGAAAGTGAGTGGCAGCCAAATGCTCAGGCTGCACTCCTCTCCTCACAGGTTGAACACGAGTTCTAGTCGGATGCCTACGCAGTGCTCAACTCTTATCAGGTTTAACACCTGTGTCTGGCCTATACTTATGCAGCCCTCGTTTATTCAAAAACTCAATCTAAACAAATGCTTACACAGCACTCGCCCCTTCAATGTTTGAAAGTGAGTGGCAGCCAAATGCTCAGGCTGCAGTCCTCTCCTCACAGGTTGAACACGAGTTCTAGTCGGATGCCTACGCAGTGCTCGTCTCCTATCTGATTTAACACCTCTGTTGCTATATATGCAGCCCCTTTATT